>JAHZMT010000318.1:0-29619 GCA_027743785.1 Sinhomidia bicolor
TATATACTTGTCTTGTCATTTACACACTTGTTGTTGTTTTACTATAAACAAATGCGAATGTGCGTATTACTTTTTGTTGAATGCAATGTTAAATGCCGCGTCCGTCCGCCGCAACATCCATATGGATTCATCCATTATTATGCATGTTTGTTTTACAGAATAAAACTGTAAGCATATCTTATACTTTGTTTGTTTGATTTGAAATTTTTGTCATAAATTCATACGTATTTATACTTATTTTGATTTTTATATCGAATACGCAAATGTTACACATAGCAGATATGTATGTTTGTATGCACTAGTTGAGTTTTTATCAGTTGTTCCTTTTGGAACACGGTACATGCACAGTTTTCTCTCAGGGTAAAAAATCTATTCTCTCTCTTTACATTTCGCAATACAGTAAAATGCAAAATGTGTATAAATATCATCATGAGATGAATGTCGGTTAAAAGGCGGAAAAGCAAGGTTGAACATATCAAAATCAATGATTTCCTTGGACTGCACCAGACGACATAAAATGATACTGTTTCTTTCTCAAATTACTATATACCACTGCACCATGGCAGAAGCAGGCACCACCACATCACACCGTTTCATTCCACTAGCACTTCTAGCAGCAATGATAAGAATACATTTTTATAAAAGTAAAAAAAGTAGAGAAGGCGATAAGGACACGACGACACAAAGGAATTTATAAACAACGACGGCTCTTGAATCTCTCCTGACATGAAAAAAGTAGGTACACACTTTTTTATATCCGTCTATATAAAATGCATAATATTGAAAATCTAACAAGCACAATCAAACTGTTTTTTCTTCTGTGCTCATCAGAATCAGATTGTATATTATACAATAATATCACACTTGACTATAAATGTATATATGTATACTACACTGGAAAACTATATACTAATATAATAATTTGCTTTCTTAAGCAGTTCTCTTCATATTATCACTATTACTCTACTGCTGCATCTTCGTACTTTTACTCCGTTTTCACAGCTGCTTGCATTTTATTTCCTTCTTGAAATGCTTTTACCAAATGCAATAGACCATCGACGAAAGACCGATTTTCCTCTCTAATATCATATTATCAAGCTCCATCCATAATAATATCCTCGTGTGGCATCGCATCACAATCAAAAAGAGAGAGAGAATTCAATGCACTATTATATTATATAGTGAAGAATTGTGTGCACTCACTCGCCTAGAGAGTGCCTGTTTGTGTGTGTGTGTACCTCACAGTGCCATCACCTGCAGCAGCAGCAGCCAACGCCAACCAAGCATCTCCACCACCGATCACAAAAGCATTTGAAATTGAGCTCGTATATTTCCCTTGTAAATAGGCACATTAAAAAGTAATTGATAGTATAAAATAGCAGCTTAGCTATCACTTTGTACTATTCTAGCATGGCTTATTGTTCTGCTTCTTTATATGCGATAGTAATACTAGTAGTAGTAGTATCCCTTGTTATTTGTTTCGTCTCGAGTTGAGCACTTTTATCAATAGTTTTTCTTTTGGACCTGCACGTAAGTTCTTTTGTATTTTCAGGTAATATTAAAAATCTTTATTTGAGTTGAGACAGAGAATGCTTGACTATAGGCTATGGGCAATATTGGAATGCTCAGTAGAACAACAACCTATGATGATGATGATGATAAGATTTTGGTTTTATGCTTGAGTACAATACTAGGCTATATTATGTATACAGCAATTAAAGTCCGATTGCGTTCGTGCTTTCTTTGTATTCGTTGTTTTTTAAGAAGTTGTAATTATTTTCACATGCATTTGTTTCCTTTTATTTTCACTTCATGAAACGAACTCACATAAAGAAAACTGCCGGATTCTGTCGAGATGAAAACACGTCATGCTAATATATTACAAATACCTAGATCGTACTGACAACTGAAGGTATGATAGCTTGTCAATTTTAACGGGAGTCATGAAAAAGATTTTTAACACCTTATTGGAGATTTTACTAGGTTCTTACAAAAAAATGCAGCTCACATTTTGTTTTTGACAATTACGGTCCAAAAATGTTACGCTTTTATTAACTTAAACGATTCGCTTACTACCCAACAGTTGTGCCAGTACGGTAAATAAATTTTGGTGAAAATTGATTAATGATATGATTAAAGTGCCTTAAACTACAAGATACGACGAAAACCAAAATAAAGTTTTTAAAAATATATACTGTAACGTTTTACTTTTATTTCAGTCTGCTCGTACCTTTATAAATATAGACACTCCAAGTTTTCTTGTATACATCTCTGTTCTAGAAATGATCGATGAGTACTTGCTTCCTATTTTATTTTCCTCCTTCCAGACGACATCCCACTGAGAAAAGTATGTTGACCAACGTTAAAGTGAATTACTCACTCACTCACACACACACACACACACCATGTGTGTGTGTAGCAAGTGTATTTGTTGGGGTATATAAAGAAAGTTCATGATGATGGAAATGTTGTGAAAAGACGGATGAGAACACAATACAACACATTCTTTTTATTAAAATGTCCTTCGAACACCAGGGGGTAACCAACACAGACAGCGAAACACACGGCTATAGCCAACCAGTATTTTCTTCTCCCGTTGTGCAAAAATTGCTTTAAAAAAAGAAGAAGGAGGAAATAATGTGATAGGAAACTTGTTCTCTGTTTTTTTCTACTTTTTCTCCTCCTTTATCCACCTCATACATAAGCAAGTCAGCACAGTTCAAGTTTTAACTCGATACTGTCGTAAGAAAAGGTGCAGAAAAATTGGATTCCATCTCTCTCTGTCACACACAACGTCCCATCACTATTATCCCTGATGATGATCTGGAGAAAACGGTTACTCGCTACGGTTTTAAGAAGACATTTTCACCTTCATGTGCAGTTCACTGATTTTTATGCGCTTTCAGCCTTTTTTTTCTACGAAAACGTGTATGTTGAAACATTGAGAAAAGCTGTTGGATTTTTCCTTAGTTTTTAAAGGGTATGTATTTTTTATAGAGAAAGTAACGGCAAAAAAATCAACTCTAAAAAAATCCAAAGACATGGGCTAATAAAGCTTGTGTATAAGTAAGTAAATATGTTACAAAGATGTGAAAAGTAAGGGAAATAAATATGTAAGTTTTTTTATCCTCCAAATTGTATTAGAATTTGAGTGTGAACAGACACGTTTTATGTTCTATGCAAATTTAAGCCCACACGTCAGGCTTCGCGTACGTCATTGAATGCAGAATGCAGGTTGTTGCAGTCTTATCATCATCATCATCAATAGCAAATAAATATCTGAGCTAACAAACTGATATTTTTCCATTTTCATCACTAACAGTATTAACTCAAACTACCCAATGACATGGAATATTATTGTGAATGAAAAAAATACATAACACACACACTGAATAAAACTTATTATTATAGGAAAATCCTATTAGGTTATATATAGGCAGTAGTAGAGTACAGTCGTGCATATTTTTTATACAATTAATAAAATCAAGGTGTAACTTTCTCAAGGAAAATTATATGAGGAACATGATGCCATGTAAAATTTTGTTTTATTAGAAATGGCAGATATACATGTAACATTGATGTATGTAGTTATAAATAAATAAATACTTGGCATAATGCAAAACACTGTCTAAACTGAAGTTTTAAAAGTTCTGATCATAAATAAACATAGGTGTGTGTGCTTTATAGCAATGTGTCCTCCCTCCTCCTCTGTGTGTTCGTTTCGTGCCAATCTGCCATGGACGTATTTTCCCAAACTGTGTGTCGGCAATATTATTTTAGTCGGTGGTATAATGTTTTCCTTATGTTTTACCATAAGAATATATACTTTTAGACCAAAGTTTTTTTAGAGAAGTTTGAGTCAACTTTCTGTAGAAAGCTATACGCTTACAATTTGCCATTACATTATTCCATTATGAGTCCTTTAAGAGGTTTCCCGTTTTCCTTTTCCCAAATAATGTATCCTGTCACGTTTTAATATTAATTTTCCCTACAAGCATGTACATTATTATATGATCGCTTATATAATGACAAGTACAACACACACAAAGTGTCAGGAGTAGGGATCCCATCATCATCCGACTTTGTCCACCGACAAGGAAGGACATGTTATTCATTTTTCATGCTTTCCTTTTATGTTTAACATGAAAATTCGTTCCCTATTTCAGCCGGAAACTTGCTCAAACAACGGAATGCAATCTATATTAAAGTACAATACAGAGAGACAGCAAACAAGCAACACAACACACACTTTAGAAAAAAGTAAACCCTACTAAGCATTTTCCTTTTTCTCCGGTATGCATCAGTGAATTAGTAGCACCTGGACTATGGTGGACAAATGGCAAAGTTGAAAAGGTGAAAGGTGGTCGAAATATTAATGATTCTAGGAGCTCGCACAATGCGAATTTTGTTCATTCATCGTTTATCAATTAATCACATTACGGATGTATATTAGCTGTGTGTGCATAATATGGCTTTATGACGCATAGTGCTAAATGTACGGAAATACGGACAAAAAGTTTGCAAAAAAAATTGTCCTTACTAAAGGATTATTTTTTAATGCCGATGGTCTAAAGTTCTAGTCTAGTGAATCTGTTAAAATATTATACAATGATCTGATTCGTTGCTGATTTAACTTTTTTTAAAACATTTTTTCATGCTTTGTAAATCATTCCACTGTGCTATTTTCTATGAAATAGGCATTGAAATATTTTGGTCTAATAGTTCAGCTGAGTCTGTATGTATCTGTGAGCTTAAGAATCTTTGTATAGTCTAAAATCATTTTTAACCCAGTTTTCAAAAAACGATTTTTTCCTTATTCGTTCTGATCACCTCGTTTTCAGTCGATTTTAAAAATTCATACTCCAAATTAAAACGCATAATCATCATAACCAACAAAACTAACACAAATGCATAATATCAGTCATTGTTTTCTACTTCCTCATTTTACACCATATACTTATAATCAGCATTTTATACTGTACATATCACATTATCAAATTAATTTTAGTTCATTAAAATTTAAGTAATATTTAAAAACATACATACCTTTAAAGCGTCACAACGATATATTCCACTTTCCTCCAAATTCTGCTATATTCGTATATACTTTATATTTATAACCATTGATATATAATTATTATAGGACTAATCCTTTATTTCAAAAAATCTGATAGCGCTAAATTAATTAAATACTTTACAGTTTTCTTCTCTATACTTTAGTAATTTTTTTAAACAAACTTGTTTATTCACTTTTGAAAAATATTTACGTGCACTCTTAGTTGACAATTATACGATGCACAAGAGCAGAGCGCCACTTTCCAAAGTAAAGCACGTATAATGTAATAGTAAGTATGCTATCACTTGTGTATGTCACGTTGCACGAAAAAAATAATCTAGAGCTAGAGATCTTTAGAAGTGTACAAAGTTTTGCAAAAACACACAGGGAGCAGCAGCCCTTCTCTAGCGGAACACGCTACTTGGTTGCACAAATAAAGACTTTGCACGAGTTTTGTTTCAGCAGATCCCATCTAATAATAGTAGTCGCTTGCTATATGTACTTGTTGTCCTTATAATTTTACTAGCGCATACACTATTTCGAATCACAAGAATAATAATAATAATAACAAGTTAGTAAATTATATAAGGTTCACTTTTTTATTACTGCACATCTATTTAAAATTATAACTATCGTGTCGTCAAAAAAGTTGTTCCTTTTTTTGTACCGCACATTTCAAACAAGTTATAGTATTCCATCAGCAACGTTATTATGGCTGGTTGTCGCCGTGCTGCTGCTTTAAAAAATCCACAAAAAAACAAAAACCCTTTATTCGTGTAAACCAATTATTATAAAACCACCCTTGTTCATTTACAAGCTATATTATTACTAGTGTAGTAGGCATGTCTGTTATGCAATTCATGTAATAAAAAAACTATTGTAAACTTTTTGTTTGCTATGATATTTCGTATGATACATACCTATATTCAAAAGAGCCTGTTTTATGAATGCAGGGATCATTTTAGGAGGGTTAATTATGCAAATTTTTCATCTGGTCTAATTGTTGTTTAAAAAGTACCTCGACGTTCTATCATCATACTATTAATAAAACATGTAATTGCTCTTTTTATAAAATGAGAGCAGTGGAATGACAGGCTAAAAAATGCTTACCGAGATTACATAGATATTATTAAAGACGGAGCCGTGATAGCAGTTGTATCGCTGCGCTCTGCTTGTGTGTATAGTACATACGGGCAAAACAAGAATTTTCTGCGAACTATTTAATTGATTAACTTTAATGACACGGTATAGACCATGAATATGTAATTAGCAATTTTACATGGACTCGACTACGACTTAAAACCGTTCCTCCAACCACCGGGCCGTTGTGCCGTATATATTCTACAAAAAAAAAGTTGGGAAAAACTGGCCACTTCCAAAAATGTGTACAGGTCTGCTACACTCTATAGTCTGCTGCTAGTTTAGTTATTATGAAAAGTGCCAAGGAACTCTTATTTAATGTGCTAGAGTGTGTAGCAGTAATATTCTATTTTAATAGAGAAGACTTAAGTAAATACCTTCACTGTCATATAAACAGCATTATAGTAACATAACTGTCGCAGTAAATTTTCAATTAAAAATGGATAACAGTTTTTCCTGCTACAGTTCAACTTGATGATGATAATGATGACCTAGCAGCATACTTTTTAATACTAAGCATAAAATATACTTATATATCACGATATATATATATATACTTATATTAGGTAATATACTTTTTTGTTTTGTTGTCGTCCGTCGATCGAGTTTCCGTGTAGTCGTCGTAGTAGTCGTTGTTCTATTACGTACTTACTACCGCATTACTTTTCTATTAAGCAGTAGTAGCACAGAGTACTATACAATCAGCACAAGAAAAGGGAAAACAACAGTAAACTTTTTTTTCTTTTGGCTGTCTCTAGTTGGCAAAAAAGTATTTGATGATATCAATAAAGTATCCTGTTGCTTTATTTTGTTCACATTTGAAAAACGTTGCGCTGCTGTGTAATGATGATATTGCCAATGATATGCGCATCATTCCATTGTTGTTTTTTATGTAGATAAATTTTGTTTTACTGTTTCACAACGACGACATTCCAAACAACGCACTTTATGTACGGTTGTAGCAGCAGCACATGAGACGTGAAGAAAATGGGAACCAATTTTATTCCAAAGAGATATAATAATAATTATTATTGTTCTTTATATGTTATTTTCCCCCTTGTAATTTGATTGCACCCTATTTATTATACTGCTTGCGAAAATATTAACTTGAGGAGAGAAGGATGAGAAGGAGAATGGAAAGAAGAATTCACCGAAATGCAACTATTCAGATGAAACGGTTGTAGTGATGATGATGGTAGCGTTGTTGTTCAAAGTGGAAGGAAATGCAATGAAATTCATAAGCAGGAAAATAAGACACCACAGCATCAAAATATCAAATGCCTGCTGCTGTCTGTTATATTCTCTACTACTGCTGCTGCTGCTGAAGCGATGAAGAAAAACGCGACAACCGACCGCCGGAGGAGTCAGAGTGAAAACTGAAAAGGTTTCATGCAAGAAATACGAGTAAAATAGGAGCCACGCTAGAATACTCGCAGTTCCTCCATCCATCCATGCCATTTTCTTCCCCGTGTGTTCTAGTACATTTTTCGGTGGAGTGGAGGATAGGAGGATATGTGTGCTAGTAGTTTTTGTTCAACAAGCAGCACAAGTGCTGGCAGAAACAGCAAGCAGCAGAGCAGCAGCAGCGTTCCTCTTTTTTCCTCGTCGACGACGACGTTACGTTATAATAGATTCTCATCATCGGCATCATCGTCGTCATTATGTTGGAGTTGTTGGTGGAGTAGTTGAATTTTGAATGGTAAAAAAGGTACGGGGTAAGAAGGAGGTAATGCTTATTCTGCTTAGCTGTGTGGTGGTGGTGGTGGCAGCGGTGGTACGGTTTTGTGGGGCATGTGTGTGCGGATTTGCGGGGATATGGATAATATATATCATCGTAATATATCCTGAACCGTTGTTGCGTTTTGCGTTGTTACTTTACTTACTTGTTTCATTTAGAGCTCACCACCACCACCGTCACTACTTGTCTTTGTCATGTGTGTGTGTGGAAATGAAAATGAGTAACGTAAGTACGACGAATGCATGTAGACTTGATATATATTTTTTGTGTGTGTGCTCTTGTGGAACATTTCCCCGGTTTATTATTGTACATGGATCAACCGAGAAAAGCAGTAATATAAATAATATGCAATAGAAGAGACTCTATCAGACAGTGAAAAAGAAGAAAAGTGTAGTCAATAGAAAAAATGTTTTTTTCTTCTTTCTTTCTTACCTATCCCACTACTTACGGATGTTCGAGAGTAGTTTCATGTCGTTAGGCTTTAAACGGCGATCATCATCATCGTCAGGGAATATAGAGTGGAGAGAAGAGACGAGACAAACGTGAAAAGGAAGAAAGAAGGAAAAAAATAATGTCAATGTATATTTTTGTGAATAATACAAAGTTGTTGTGTGTGTGTGTGTGATGTAAGAAAGCACACTTACACAGAAATAGTAAGAAGCATTAGCGATAATGGTTCACAAAAAAGCGCAATTGGATTAATCTGCTACAATAAGTAAGGTGGTATAACAAAAGCACATCGTATTCTTTGTATCCCCGTAGGTATAATATATTCGATACCGTGCGATGGTGATGGTGGTGGTGGCGTCTGACAAAATGAGCAAGCGAGGAGACGATGAGTGCCTGGTTTAATGAGGAAACAGCTTGTGCTATAACTGCTGCTGATGCTGTTGTGTAAATGTATATATGTATTTATATTACTTTTATTTGTAGAAGAAGGAAAAAGAGCATTTTTATTTGTCTTGCATTATTGCTCCGTTTTCTAGTTGCATAAGCGTTAAGATGGCAAGAAAGAAAAAAAATGTATGTATATAAGGAGCGTGATATGAAGCGTTAGAATTTATTATTTGGCTTTTACATCGGAAAAACAGCAACGGATCGTCATATCATCATCGTCATCATCAAGACTGAATTAAACCATATTTATAGCTCTATCTTGCCATTGTGGCGCTAATGGAGTTGGAGTCTTGGAGTACGCAAGGGAATAACGAGAATTATTTACAAATGCTAAGAAAGATGCAATCATCGTCAGTGTCGCGTACATTTTTGTTTTTACAAACTTTTAAATGTGTATGTATGTGTGCGCCGTGTGGTATCTTTAATTAGGCAGAAGGACAAAATGAAACTAATTGATAGCGACAATTTTGATTTGAATGTATTTATACTCTGTTTTGCTGACGGAGAGCTGTTTTTGCGCTTGACGGGTTTTTATAAAAACTCTGCGTTTAGACTTGACGAGTAAATGAATTAATTATTATTATTATTTGTTTTATTTCAAGTATGCATACGTATTTTTTCTCCTGAGCAAATTACGGCTTCCGTTGCGCTAAATGAGTTTGTACCTAATATTATATTGCAGATTAAAATGCTTAGCAAATTAGCAAATCAAAAAGTGTATATGCAAATGTGCTCGGACTGGTGGTATTTATAATAATTGACCTCATTTTGTATCTCGTGCATTTTTTATTAATCGAGTTTCATAAAACAAGCTGTTTCAACATGATACAAATAGATGTAAATTGTAAATAAATATTCAAGCGAGCAATGGCGCAATTATCTGAAGCGCTACCTAAGAATTGCGTTTTCCCCAATTCCGAAGGTGTTTGGAGAGTGGGCTTACTGTTTGCTTGTATTCTTGGCGGATAATCTGGACGATCGCAACCAATATCGCCATATTCGCAATCAAAATCTAGTTTAAAATTTTCTTCTTCACTCTCCATCTCCTCCTCTTTGTTCTCATTTTTATTTGTCGCAGTAAGAGCAACGGGGCGAGTTTCTTCAGACATGAAGTGGAAATCTTGTATTCCTTCCCATTCTTTAGATTCTTCAGATTCTGAATAAACAAAGCTATCTTCTACCTCCAGTGAAGCTGGAATAGCTACTGCACGAAGATTAGTATTTGCCGTCCGTAGCTCATAATCTGATCCGCAAGTTCCAACTATTTGATAGAGAATGAACTTGGTATTTGGGGGCACGTTCAGCGGCACATCTTTCTGTAACTGCTTGGACCAAACGTCTTCTCCAGCGCTTTGCGAAATCATCTCGAATAAGCCAACTGCAGTAGCTTTCATTTTTAAAAGTGCTTCCGCTTGAGAGTACGTAACATGCTCTGGTTTTTTCGTTATTCCGATTTTCAATGGGCAGTTGCAGAGTTTTGGCTGATTGTCCACATTTTCACATTCGCACCTGTTCTCATCAAGATCACTTTGACAGAATACAAACGTGCAGTTTGAAACAGGTTCATGGTGTGCTTCAGAGAACGAAGCAGTGTCCTTCTCGCTGATTGCTGTGCTGGATGCCTGAGTGGTAACTTTTAAGTCTTGTATAGACAATGAAGAATCCCCGACCTGTGGTGCTTGTATGACCGCCGGCGTACTTTCTTCTTGGTATTCACTCAACTCCTCAATCGGGATGCTTAGCCCTTGTGCAATGTGCAATGTTGTAACTGCTGCTACCAAAGAAAGCGTGACAGGAAAACACTGGGTTATACTCCAAAAGTATGTCATAATAGAAGTTTGATTTGTTAAAATATCCAAATTGCAATTTTAATAATTTGTCGACAGACCCAACGTACCTCCTGACTTTAGGAAGGTAAATTATTAATGACATGATTTCTTGACATGATCTAACAGCAATTTTCTGTATTGAAAACGAATATTTTCGAAAACTATGGTCAATGAACGACCGATCGATCTGCCCTCAATTCTTTTTTATCTTGGATGTACCTATGTATGTATTTAATAGGGATACCAACGGTAAAATGATTTATTCTGACTTGAGTTTACATGTTTACATTAATGCTTTGACAAATACTGATTTCAAGTGTTTTTATTTACATTTTTGGCTTTTGTGGATAGGTACACATCGTATTTCCGTATGTTATATCTCTATTTATGAATCTCTATTGAAGTTTTACCTTTACCAGACTTGCTGAATATAATACACCTGTTACAATTTGGTTTTATTTGGACAACACCAATAATTGCCGAACGATTGCCTCCCTTTAAAAATACTATTTTTATTTACGTAAATACTGGTTACATGTTACATATATAACCTATAGCAAGAACCAGACAAGATACAAGGATCACAGCCACCTACAAAATTAATAATATTTTATCACATTTCAATTAAGTAACTGTCCTTCGGAACAACTTACTAATAATGTACCAGAGAAACCATTATGTGCATAAATACCTATATACGTACTTAAAAACCATTATTGTTGTTAAAATGTAAATGATAACAAACAACACAGTTTAAACTTGTTCACCTCGTGCGGTCAATAATATGGAATTAAAGGTGCAACATTTTTAATTTATTTTCACCCAACTGATTTGACTTATCCATTTTTAGTCTTTAGATTACTTAACCTTAACTTTCCGTATAATACTATGGTTGAGTTCAAGTGCGACGGCAGATAGTGTCCTGTTCACAAAGCGTCAATGCTCAAGCACATTATACTAATAGACCGTAATTTACTGTATATACTTACTTTATTTATTATTAGTTAGTATCAGCACTGGAAATCGCAGTCACAGGCTACTAATGAATGAACAAAGAAGCAAATACCTAATAATTAAAAGACCTTATATGCTGAGCAAGGTGCAGCTAATTCATTGCAAAAGTACTCACATCCGCCCTATAATGCTTACCCTCATGAGTGACTTTCATACAGACTCAGACGCACTTGCTTTTGCTTGATTTCTTGTCTCTCATGCCAAATGCTAATGAAAAAAGTGCATTATTAGAGCATATTTTGTCAAGATCATCATTGTATATTCTTCAAGAACACCAATAAAAATATTGAAATGAAAGATTAGATTTTGATATTTTTCCATTTTTGGTTCATAGATCAAAGTATTTCCAATGCGTAACCTAGAACAAGTAAATTAAAGCGGATGCTTATATTAATAGCAATAATGATAATGAGACCAATCTTGTTATTTTAGTTAGTTTTAGACTAAACTAGATATTTAAATCAGCGAAAAACCTCATGTGCCACAATAAATATTTCAAATCTTCATCATGTGTTCAAGTATCATTTCCCATTTCAAAAACTAGGTTTACTGCTCACTTTTTTGTACGTACTAAAATTTCTCAAATAAATACCCTCAATCTGTTTTTTTTTTCAAATTAGACATAATTTAGCATTCTAAAGTTCATTTATTTATTTATCTACTCAAATGCACCTCTGTTGTGAATGGCTATATACTTACATCCTTTATTTTCGTTAGAACACATTATCTTTCTGTGTAGGGAAATAAAGAGACAACTGTATAGACAGACTGCGAGCGTGCGTAAAACTCTTTACATTTCTTAATCTCCTCTTGTCTATCATCAAACTGATCGTAACACGAGAGTATAATTTTAGTATAGTTGGAGCAGCGTAGCAGCGTTCTGAACTAAAATGGATTTACCTACCATTAAAACCACCATAAATAATCCACACACCGCATATGCTCATTTGTACGTCCACCTACTATTTTTGCATGAAGACCATGGATAATCAGACATTTTAATGCTTTCGCATGGATATTCATTAAGTACGTACTTACATGATGCCCACTCACTCTTTTGTGTATACACACAAACAACTTTTAGTGAATAGTGTGCAAAATTCTATATAAAAAAATCTTGCACACTATCATAAAGTTTAATGGTATAATGATGAAGAAGCGTCTCATCATATCATCATCATTTTGTGCATCTAGGTACATCCTTTAAAGTGCCCCCGTCATCATCATTCAAACGTATGATCACTCACGAATGTTGTCGACGACGAGAACTTTGCGAGTTTATTTATAATGACGGTAATAATAATAATAATAAGTGTATCAAAACGTCTTTCCTCACACACACAAGTATAAGTACTCTGCTGGTGCTGCTGCACCAAATAATAATGATGGCACCTATCTATTCCGAATCATGGGAAATTTTTTGTGGTACACAAGGTGAAACGGTAGTAAGTAAGTAGTAGTGATTGCTTGAGCTTGTCACTTTTTTTCTGTGTAGTATGTATATTATGTTCCACTGATACTACTAACATGCGGCAAAATAATGGCCATTATATAACAACAACAATGGTTAGACATTTATAAAATATAATAATATGATGGATGATCTTCCTTTTCAGATGAACCATAATAATATACGACGATGAGTGAGTTTATATGGATGTGATATTGAATATACGGCTCTTCCTCTGAGGATTTCGTCTTGGGTTTTTCAGTGCTAGCAGCGCAATCATTTAGCTTTATATGAGGATTATTTTTACATGGACATACGGCGACATGCATATAAAACTCCTCCTGCTGACTGACACACATTTTTTGGTGTACAACGCAGGTGTATAACACAAATGGCAATATTTATGAAAATGTTGGAAAGAAATAGAAGTGCATTTTTATATATTTTGTGTGAACTGTGAACATAGACCAACGTGGTGAATTTTTCTTGCAGAAAAATGTATAAAACTATTACAATAATAGAGATATGTATTTTGTGGGTATGCGTACATTTACATTTTATGTTTATCGTCAATCTAGTAATAAAATAGAAAAAAATCATGCTGGTTATAGGATTTTTCAAATACATCCCCATCCGTATGAAAAGCATTTTTTGGTTTGAATAAAACATCTCTTCAAAAAAAGGAAGATTTTTAAAGCCTTTTTTACTCGCATATTTAGGTAAACACACTCATTCATTATTATTGTGCCTATTATGAAAATATCACCACCACCAAAAGGAGTATCCCATAACAAGAAGCCAACAATATAAGGCGTCGCGCGTTAGCTTCATAATAATAATGGGTGCATGTAAAAAAATGCAAGTTTTGTCAAACGCCAACTTACATTTTGAAAAAAAAAATCAGCATCATCATCATAAACTTTATTGCGCAGTTATTATAGAGATCTCCATCTCTGCAAGCAACAGATATGAAATACACCATGCATGCACCACACATGTGTACGTTTTTTTTACTTTGTTGTAACAAGTGTACTACTAGTAGAGTTACATGATGACTGCATAAATATTTTGAATAGGTAACAAAAAAAAATATTCCATATCCTTTCGTTTTTATCAGAGGATACCTACCTTCCTCCACCTTCCCCCTTTATTTTTGACGATAATTATGATAACTACAATCTGTAGAATGAATGAATCACAACAATCACAGCAACAACAGTATACCTAACTTAAAATGGAGACGGATGAGTATTACCTTTTGGAAGAGATTGCTTATTATTATTACTGCTGAGAATAAGGAGAAGAATAAGGTGTAATAAGCCTTTATAGCTTAATCTATACCTACCTACCTTACGTTGTCTACTACTTTTATTTAAACTTAAACAACAGCAACAATTACATGGGCATAACGAACAATGCAATAAAATAATGCTTGCTGATGGCGATGGTGCTGCAGCAGCAAAAGTTGTTTGGTTGTACGCTAGCCGTTTGGTTGCTTCCCAGAGAATTAAATCTTCTCACATTACAGATCTGACTGCCGCTCAGTCGATACGTTTACAATTTTCATTGTTGGTTCATATATATATTTTGTTGCTGGAGGTTATCGCGTGTTGCTTGTAGCTGAATAACGTACATGGTGTAGTAGTACTATTGGAAAAGTAAACCAAATGTGCAATTTGACGTTTTGAAACACAATTTGCAAATTTTCCTTATCCTAGTAGAAAAATATACATGTTTTCAGTACATACATACGAAGACGATTATTGTGAACATATACACGTCTTTTTAGTAGTTGTTTTCACACTTTAGAGAATTAACTTATATTTCGTAAATGTCTTTCGAAACTTGATCTGAGTCGCTGCCAAAATCTAGCGGACGGACGAACGACAAAGCGGACGGAAGGAAGCTTTACGTTTCTGTGTATTGAATTGTGTATAAAATACTATTTTGCTAGTAGAGCTTTGCTGGGTTTTTTCTATCTTGGATTATATTTCCTTTCGTGTTATAAAAATGTGTTTGTGTGTGTAGCACGTCTACACTACGACTGTTACGACGCGATGATGATCTTTTCCGAGGAAAAAAATGAGATAGAATAAACTATTTTATTCAACATAATATATATGCAAATATATAACAGCTAGTTTTTCATTGTGTTTGCAAAATTTCCACTTGATTTATTTTACCATTATAAAAGGAAAAAATTAAGTCTTCACTTTACTTTGTGATAAAAATCGGGGATGAATAAATTACTACTAGTATCAAAGGCGAAATGGGTTAGATAAGGTTGTTCAACAAAAGGTTCTAATTAATGCAAGGTGTTGTTCTGCTTAATAACGCTATTTGAAGCCAAAAACATTTGTGCAAAACTTTTTATGGAAACTTACATACAACGGGGGCGTGTCCATCTAAATGAATATTATTAAGTGAATTTATTGCAGCCCTTTGCAAAAACGCAATCACCGTTAATTTTTGCCGAGTTTCTTGGTACAAGTTTGTGTACAACAACCTATCTATATACGGTGAATTCCTTTGTCATCATCTATCGAGCTGCGTATTATTTTCTGGTGCTTCTAAACAAATATAAAACTTTGTTCAAGTTCTTCTGCCTAAAAAAGCAAGATATTATTCTATTGTGTGTGTATATGTAATGGGAAAAACTAAAGCTGTGAACAAGACGACGACGGAATGAAACGCAAAAGTAAGCAGAGCGTTCAAACAAATTGCAGAGTCAACAATAGTACTTTTCTTCCGTGTAGTAGAAGCAGCACAAGTTGGAGTAAAAATCGAAAGAATAAAAGATAACAAATAGCTGCTACTTAATTTACCATAATTATTATGGACGAAGGGGACATGTAAAGAGGAAAAGCAGAAAAAATGGAGCGCCGAAGGCGATATAATCGTCATTTTTTACAAACTATGCATACTCTACTACCTCCAGTATTACTAGTGACCCAGTTAAGTCTTGTTTTGACACTTTGTTCATTTTTTATATTAGTCGACTATGCCGAGTGTATTATGACGTTTCCTGGGGAAAGTGGTGTGTACTCCCTGTTTCCCGATGAAGATTTGAAAACAGGAAGGAAACGACTTCGTTTCGACGACGAAGCTGCTACGACAATCAGAAACTATCGGGAGGGAAGAGACTATTTGGTGAGATCGTATCCAATGCTTCCACATGATAGACTTCATCGTCCAGTTGACTTCTCAGGTGGTGGGGGTGGTGGTGGAAGAGAAGGTAGTCGACAGGTTTATGACGACTACAATCGAGACAGAGATAGGGAAAGGCATGGGAGAGTCTACTTTGATGATAGCTTTAGAAGTAGTAGATTTGACTTTCATCGTCTTACTCCTCGCCCGAGGCCGATAGAACGACCTGTCAACCCGATAATATTTGAAACTTCGAGAAGACCATATCATCATCACTTTTTACCTGACAGTTTCCCTCCTGGTCCGCCGGTTATAGGACAATCTAAATTGCCTCCTGGTGCATCCAGCCGTGCATCTGGAGAGGATGTGCCGACAAGAATACACGTTTTCAATCCAGAGTCTAATAGTTTTGGTAATCCTAGAAATGCAGGTGGTGGTGGTGGTGATGGAAATGATGGCACTTCCTCATCAGAGAGAGCCAAGGGTCCTCCATCAAATTTTGTAGAGACTGGGCCGCCTGGTCCAGAGTCATTCCTAAATCACGAAGAGTTTTTGGAGTACCAAAAGAAAATTGCATTTGCACGCTTCCATGAGCAAGACGGACCTAATGGAAACGGTGGCGGCGGTGGTAGCAGTAGTTCTGGCGGTGGAGGAGGAGCAGGAAAGAAAGTTTTATTTGAATCTAAAGAACCCTTTGAGATAGATGGGCTCGTTCCACCGGATAAAAGTGGAGAAAATTCTGGGAAATTGCCAACAACGAGCAAAGTTCCGCTACAACACACTCATGGACAGTTATCATCATCAGCAGCCCCACCGCCACGCACACAACAGCAACGACATCATAATCATCAGATACTTTTACAGCAGGAGGATCAAAGGCAACATCAAAGATCCCAACAGCATCATCATCAACATTCTTCTCAACAACGAGAAGGTCAAAAAGTTCGACCAAGTCCTACTGATACAACAAATAGCGGTCATCATCATGAACAGCAGCAGCCACCACCACAACATCGTCACAATGTTGACGCAGAGGCAGAGGAGGAGAGGGACACAGGAGGAGGTGAAGTTGAGAGTGATATAGTGAATGAGAAAGGGGATGAGGTGGAAAGTGAAAATGGGAAATCCGAAGTAACTCAGCTACCACCAACTCACATTACCAAATCTGGACGAGATCATCAGCATCGCAGTCATCATCATCATCATCACCAACATATTAATAGTGGTGGTGGTGGTCATAGTAGTGACCACAGTGGTGGTAGAAGTGCTGGTAGTAACAATAAAAAATTCACTCCCAGCATAAGTCACAATGAAGAAGGAGGCGGAGGAACCGGATTCAAGTTACCCACTACAGCCATTAGTTATAGCGATGAGCCACCTAACCTCAACGGATTTGTACCGGTGGTTCCCTTTCATTTGATAGGTGAGTTTTTGTGTGTGTTTGTGTGTACACTATGCATGAAAAATTTACCAAATTATTATTGACAATAATTATAACGCAGTTTGGTACTTTATTATATTTCTCGATAAGTCTATACATATGGGGAATTTTATGCATGCATCGCATTTTTTACATGAATGCACTTCCTATTTTTTACATTTATATGCACCTTCTTTATTATTATTCATGCCTACACACACGGTAAAACGATCGAGTTTTCTGCCTGTTGCAGTATAAGGACATGCATGGCACTTGATTTGCATGATGATGATGATGACATTTTTGGCGTCTTTCGTTTTTGTATTGCTACTTTTGTTACAAATTATGGCTCGCTCGTACCGTACCACCACACAACACTGCACACCACAATAACAGCATTGTTGAGTAGGTATGTGTGTTATTGTTATGTTCCTCTTTTTATTTGGGTTCTTGTTGAGGTAGGCGACGAGGAGATAACATCATCGTGCTTGCATCTATTTTCTGTTCGCTTTTGGAGTCATGACGGGAAAGAACCCATTCCACTCGCAACAAGAGTTCTTTGTCCACGATAGCACATAGTAAGTGATTTGTTGTAACCGTTGGTAGAATTTGAAAAAAAAAACTTTTGTAATGTGTTCATCATCATCATATTTTATCATGGCATCATTTTATCAAATTTGACAAATGCTTTTTAGCAGAAAAGGATAACAATAATGACAAATCAAGTTTGTTTACCAATGAGACAGTACACAGGTAAAAAACTGAAACAAGCATAAATATTTGTAGTGATTGATAAAAAGTACCTAGTTTGCTTTACACTCATTTTTTCATGTAGGTAGTACTAAAGCTCAACTTTTAAATGAGATCATTGCTTCGGTATATTTATACCTTTTGAACTTTTCCTGTTTTATTAAACAGTTACTGGCATACCAAATTTAAATTTATTCAGTGCATTCATGCTTTACTGCGAACTGCAACAAACAAAAGAGATCATGATGACATGGAAAAAGTTTTAAGTATGCAGTAATCGGGGAAAATTAGCACTAGTGTGAAATAAATGCATCAATAAACGTCAGACAAAAGACTTGATTTGTATCAGATCTGAAAAGTGTGCAGATTTGCAACAATAAAAATTGTCAATTGTTGCTTCCTGTCTCAACCTGAGATTCATACAAGCTTTAACCGTAACCTAAATATTTTTTTAAATAACATAAACACAAGTTATAAAATTATGGTTACGTTTTTATAAGATGGCAATGGAAAACTAATAAATACACACATAGAATTGGTAGGCGAATTAAAGTTTACATTGTTTGTCCACAATATACATGTATGTTTTTAATTGATGTAATTTTATTATCCACCGGACAATTTGTGAAGATATTCTGCTTAACTCAGTAATTGATGCTGAGTAATAAAATCACATTTGTTCACACGTAACATTGTTCTTACTACCGGGTTGAAATATTCACACTATGTAGCAGGATAGTTTACTTACTTACAGGAAGGAGCTTTACTCATGTTGCGTCTCTCAGTTTTATCTTAAGTAGTAAATGTCAATTGAACAACAATAAGTAATTATTTTTATTTTTAAATTACTAAACTTACATAGATATTGTAAACAAGCAATTAGCAAAAATTGACATTTTATTCGTGTGAGAACTTTTTGTCGCATGACATTGTGACAGCGAGGCATGACACTCCCACCCAACCAAAAGCAATGGTCTACGTGCATACATATATTGACTTGGTAAAACGTCTCTACTCAGCGTATTCTTTTTATTTACTTATTTCTATACCTATATATATTTTATAAATAAAAATAATGTCCTAACACTATAATGTAGTCACCTATTACAGGGAACTACGTAAAATGGAGCTTGTTTAAATCAAGCCATAAAAAATGTCTAGCTAGATGAACTCCCTTTTTGTAATCATTATGATCATATTGCAAGTCTGCATGATACATAAATATTATACACAGTGTCTGCACTTATTATGCTACTTGCAGTTTACCTAATATGACTGCAAAAAAATACTAAAAGTTTGATAATTCACAAGACAGCATGAGAAATTGTGACATTGAACATTGTAAAAAATACATGTCAACTTACACACATTATTACTACGTGGACAGATAATTCAATAATTACTTCAACATATAAAAGATATTTTATCCTTATATCACGTTCATGTCATTTTATCTTAAATTTCTGCCATGATGTATGTATAGTGTCTGCCATTTTTTATCAGTATGTTATTTTTATTCTGTTGCACTTTGTTCCTTATCCATTTAATTTTTTAAAAATTCAATCTCTTTAAATTATATATTTTTAAAAATTGCTGGTGGTCTGACCGACCAGCGGGACGGTTTTAAACCTGTAACTATAAATTTTTAAGTTGCACTTGATAATTTTTGCTAATTTTACGTTTCAAACTTGTCAAACCGTGTCAGTTGTTCTAGTCTCTTACATATATGCATATTAAGCACACAAGTTTTAAAAACGATTTTCAAATGAATGGTCTTTTTAACTTTTTATAGGAAGCACACATGTGAGAATTTGTTAAATTGCAAACTTGCGTGTTGTGAATAATTAGGTATTTAAAAATAAATAATTTCAGGAAAAGCATATAAGAATAATTTTAGTGTATTTGCTGCTTCTGAATAAGATAATAATACATAGTTTCAAGGAAAAACCTATCAAAAAAACCCCGCATACGTGATTAAAGTGTGACGTGGTCCGACAGCACGCTTATTTTTAATTAGGCATACAATACCACATTTTATTAAACAAATAAAGAATTTTTTCCTCAATTTTAAATAGTCTCGGTGGGTTGTTCCAGGAAATGAGTTGATCTAAAAAATTGAAACAATGTTCTACAGTTTTATTCTCTATTGAAGTTAGTAAATATGGAGTTGGAATGAAATTGTAAAAGTCGTTGAGTATTTTCTGACGTTAAACAAACATAACCTTTTTGTGATTATATAATATGGAAAAAAGTATCACCAATTAACTGAAATAAAAAATAACCACCAGTTAGAGGGCAAGATCATCATTCATTGTGTTACGGAATTTGCAATTTTTTATCCAGTATAAATAAATAGCATGTTGTCTATCTATCTATCTACATTTCTGTAACTATGAACTTAGCCCTGATGAATTCAAGACCGCCTTATTTACTTTGAGAGAAACTCAGGACGTTATGATATTTGCAAACACGAATAACTTTACTCAATGATTGTGATAACAAGCAAGAGATAAAAAGATAATAATGAGTGCTAAAGCTATTACCGCGTCTAATTATATGCCCTGTCTGAAGGTTTAAATATTTTATTCTGTTCATTGCCACATCATTTGCTTACTTTTGTAGTTAAATAGCTTATTGGATGATGGTACAGGGTATAAAAATGGACATTTGACTTTGCCATGTGTTTAATTTCTTCAGGGCGGCGATTGGAAGTTTTACTACTGCAGGTTTATTACTACTGCGGCCGTTTTTGTATTGTCATGATATTACCTAGCAGGATTTTTTAAGAAGCTAAACTCATTTTTATGATACTTGAGGAAGGCGAGCAACTATTCATGCGTAGACAAATAATTGAACTACTTTTTAACAATCATTTTCACTCATCCCCCACATATAGGTATATGTATATATTGAATACATTGCATTGATGTAGGCAAATTACGTGCATAAACAGCGCTATTGCTGAGAAATTTTAAATACTTTATTATCCCATTATTTATTCACAAAACAGCATTTAAAAAATCCATGTTTTTTCCAAGCGCCAATATTATGTAGCTACACATTGATACGTTTACATTATGTTTTACCGTTTAAGGGCTTAAATTCGAGGAATTATATGAGTACTGAGTATTATTTAAACGTGTTGGTGTATTCTATTGTAGGGTGATTATGATATGGTAATGATTAATTATTGCCATTACGTCTTGAGTACATTGCATTGCACCATTACATATTGCAGACGTCAATAAATAAGGGAAGATCCCTTTAGGCAGCAGAAGTATGCATACCTATATACAATGGTGGTTTCGAATAAAGTCTCTATTTTTTAACGTCAACTCAAATGGTTTGTTGTTGTGACATAATACAATGTAATTGACTTCAAACTTCATTTAAAACCGTTACTACTACCATGCACACTATAACTTTACATACGTACTACGACTACGACTATAGTTAACATTATACTTATAAATTCTATTCAAACGGTTTATGGATGGAAACTGTAGGAGGTCGAATGTGAGATAATTCGATTATTACCGACGAGCAGCCATGAATCCTTTTTATCGACACCATGCAATGATAATAAGTAGAGCTATACAGTGACGTTGTTGTTACGTTTACCGTGTGCATTGCATTTTATTACACAGAAGTAAACTAAAATATTACGAGTGAAAAATGAAAACCAGAGGTGCAGTTAACATACTGAACCTCTCAATGAACCAAGTTACTAATCGTTGCAGTCACAATGTGTTAGTTACTGTTGCATAAAAAATTACGAGTATCTTGTGCAGTCAAGTGTTCGTTCATCTTAGCATGTACTAATGCTACTACTAATGATGTATATATCACAGGGAGCAAATAACCATTTAAACATGACAGCAGGCAGGCTTTTGTATTCCCTCCCACATGGAAAAAAATGTCATTTTTTTAGAAACCTGCGTGTAACAATGTCTTTCCCATCATCGAAAAATGGCATATTGTGCATACTATATACTTTTTTTGTTAAACGCTTCATCTTCTCCTCTTTACGAGACACAATACAACAATCAAACGCATTAACTACACTGAAACAATTATTCACACGTTTCTAGATCAATGTCAGACTCCATCATCATCATCATCATCTACGCCACCACCACCGCATAACAATTTGTTACATAGCCAGCAAAAAAATATGTTACATATTATTTTTATGATGAAAATCGACATTGTTGTCCAAACAGCAATAAACGTTCTCCTGTTTTTTTATTTCATTTTTTACAACGGCGGTTGAACAATCTAGTTGACGTTGTGTTACAAATGTGTGGTCCATGGCCCCATAATATCAGTCTGCTACTAAAATGATATTCTGGTAACATAAACAAGACAACAAAGAGTAATTAGATTAAAAAATTACCTACATAAAAGTTTAGAAAAACATTGTAAATGCATGATGTGATGATGATGATAAGCACACTGTCTAATAATACTTGAAAGAGACAACGACAATGTCAATTAAGTGGAGCAGTTTAGTTTTTTTTATTTATGAGACGATTTTCAAACATTTTACATTTGCTTATGAATTTTCATTTTTTTGTTGATGGGATGTTGGTAATTATTTATAGCGAAATTGGTGACTGTTAGTGTTACTGTCGTTGATGATAATGTGACTTGTGACATGGTGAGCTGTAGTATACGAAGGGCATGAGTAGGCATGATCATCATTATGGAGCCCTTCAAAAGAAAAACTTGTTTCGCTTATTATACATGCCAAAAAATTTCCATATACTTGGATTTCAAGCAGAATAAAGTTAAGCCATGACCGGAAGACGTGAACTTTGAATTTTTCCACATGCTTTGATATTTGAATGGCCTGCATTTCTTGTAAAATCCTTGATATCTTTTGTCTAAAACTTTTTTCCAACAAAAATAATAATTATCATCTAATTGCAATTATGTACAGACTCATTTTTTTCTTGTAATGTCTTGTTGTTTCGTGGAATGAACGTTATCAGCTAGCCAGCTTATTATCAACTTTACACATTACCAAATAAGATTGTGCACGGGAACCGCTGCTCATTGTTCCTTTATTCAATTTTTAGCTACTTGTTGTACTCTAGAAAATTGTAATTTGCAGCGGAAAAGAAAAAAAAATATGTCTTGAAAAAAATAATGCAAATAACACATAACAAATAATACAATGCCAATGTAATGCCCACAACAAAGATACATTTTTTTGTCGTGTAAAAAATGATTACGTTTTTAAAGAAAAAAATTCCATTAAATTTTGGGCGTAGGGGTGAAGGATGCTGACTGACTATAAAGTAATGTGTAATTGTATGTAGATATATTATATTAATTGAAAACTCCTTTGTTGCTGCAATTTTTATTATTCGTGTACGTAACGTCTTGACTTTTGGAAACCTTGAGCATTTTGAATCTGAAAAATGCAATTTTTTGATGTATGCAAGCATGTCCATTTGCATAGACAGTAGGCGACTCACTGGCGACTGCTGCAACAGCAAAAAAGCTGCTACTGGCAATTATGCCACTGACTCTGTCGTCGTGTCCCATNAGTAGGCGACTCACTGGCGACTGCTGCAACAGCAAAAAAGCTGCTACTGGCAATTATGCCACTGACTCTGTCGTCGTGTCCCATTTTCAGGTATGTCACAACAATGATGATGAGTCGAATCCAGCCGACTGTAAATGCCTATTCAATAATGTCATTTGACATTATTATTGCCTATTCATTACCTGTACAAAATTAAAAAAGTTGTCCCATTGTCATATCATCATCATCATCATCCCTCCAATACTATAATATGCAGCATCAATAAATTTGTACAGGGTCCCGACACGTACCGCATCGACAGCTACATTTATTACCATTAAATGAAAATGTGAATGAATTATTTTTTTACTTGTGACAAGCAACAAAGGACTTCTTAAAAATTGCATGTATGTCTAGCTATTTGATTTCTATATACATTTTTACTTTTGAAACCAGGGGCGGAACAACCAAGGGCAATAAGTCTTGAGCGTCCACGGCAGCAACAGCAGCATCGAATTGTGCCTCATCATCATCATCATACTCTTCACGAAGCACCTGTGCGCAGCACGGCAGCAACTACCACCACCACCACTTCTACCTCAACCACCATCAGATCAATTCCCGTTACGACAACAATTGCAGCGGCAACGACAACTGCTCGATCCAAGGGCGAGAAATTGGGATTTAGGCCGACAACGGAAGCAGTCAGAGGATTTACGCCGTCATCTCCATTTTCTTCTTTTATTCCTACAGGTAGCGTCGACGATAACAGCAACAGTGGTGGAGGCTCATCTAGCGGTATCATCAACTCATCAGGTTTTCCAAGCAGTCCTGCCAGTCCCATTCTTCACGCCACCGCCGGAGAAAGAAGTAATTCTGAAACTCATAGTAAAGTAGCAATAACAAAACAGCAAGAATTAAAACGTCTTCAAAAGCAAAGGCAGCTTACTTCTTCCATGCACCAACTCATAACGCCCCCTCCGCACTCCGCTGGCCTCTTTCCTGACTTTGGTTTGGGTGACAGCTCCGCCTCCTCTGATTCCGCTGATAACTCTAATGATAATCCTGGTACATTTACTAATACATTAAATGCAAATGGTTTCTTAGATGAGATGACGATGGTCACACCTGAATCTCCACCAAGAGACATTTTAAGTTTGTCATCCCCTACAACGTCAACATCAACACCTACACAACAACAACACCTGTTGGACTTAATAATACATAATAGTACACCTCCACCTTCAATGCCATCCTCCACAACAATACATGATCCATCATCAGAACATAATACAGATCATATAACACAAAACATTTTTACGCCAACAGAGAAACAAAGCCAATTTAATCTTCACACTAGCTCGCACACAGACTACCAAAATAGTAATCCACCTCTTGCCCCTCATAATATGAAAAATTACACGCATGATGAAACAATGATACATGAGAGTCTTGAGAGTAGTAGTCCACCACCAGCTTTAGAAGAACAAAAAATTAACACGTTAGTATCAGAGTTAGACAATTCAGAACAGGAACATGGCTCAGTTACATTAGGGGATGATAACGAGACAATTAAATCAGTAGTTGCTACTTCTGAAGACAATCACAATGGATTGTTTGACACGCGAGCCGTAAAAATAGCTAATGGGATTAAACAGGGCGAGTTCCTCTTGGAGGGTTACATGATAAATAGTAATAATAATAATGAAGATGGTGATGGTGTTCCTCCCCCTCCTTTTGGTTCTCCTCCTGGTCAAAGTAGTGGTAGTAGCCTAAGCAGTAGAAGTAATGCAGAAGACGCTGATTACACTAACAATAATATTAACAACCCCATGAACGAGGAAAATGTTGGTCGTCCACATCATCATCGTCTTTACGACTATCCTGATCCTAATGACGATAACCTGCCAATAATAGTTGATGAGGGCATTGTTGGCACATCTTCTGCTCCCATAATACCACCTGATGAAGATGATGACATTTCTAATCATTCATCTAACCATGATAACATTCCTTTGTCTCCTGTCATTCCACAACTTCCTGGAACAACGACGCCCGACCTTGAGCAAAATCTCACACCTTCTCTTGCAACGACAACCAAAAACTCAACACCTTATCTCTTCAACAGTCCAAAAAATCCAACACTTTCCACCGGTAGTAGTGGTAGTAGTAGTAGTAGCAGCAGTAGTAGTAATAGCGGCGGCGTCACTGATGATGACGGTAGTAGAACAACTTCTCGACAACGCAATGGTGTTGATGGTGGCGAAGATGTTACTGGAAATGAAGATTTCTCAAAAAGTAGCGAGCCAAATCTAGTAGAAGATGAGCACAGTCGAAATAGCCCTTCTGCTGATGCTCGTGTCATAGTTGTTAATACTGCTGGTGTAGATTTTGAAGCGGAGCCAACTCCTCCACCCGAGCTTCGTCGGACACGCTTGAGTGAAATTGATGAAGAAAAAAGTAACTCTGTTGTTGCTGCTGATGACGATGCTTCTACTAACCCATTTTATAATTCTAATCATAATATAGTGAATAATAATAATAAGGACAATATTAACCTTGCTTTCTTTCCCTACTATGATAGTTACGGGAATAAAATAAATGCTAGCCAACAGGGTATTAGTAGTGGTAGCAGTAGTGGTAGCAGTAGCGGTAGTAGTAATAGTGGTGGTTCTTCGAATAAAAATCGAGATGACGAAGAGATATTCAGTTACAGTGGCAGTGGCGAAGGCGCATATCAATATCAGGATGAAAATGGAGCGTTTGAAAACGACCAGTTTAATGGCCGTGATAAAACGACTATTCAAAGAGATAGATCTTTATCGGGTTCCTCCTCAACATCATCTCATGCAAGCATTAATAATTTTAAGAGTAAGCATACAAGAAAGAGTAATTCAAAAATTATCAAGTTGAGAATTATGGACTCTAATGGCAATTTCATTGAAGACGATGACAGTCCTTCGTCCATCTCTATCCCTGTAGAAGCTTCACTAAATTATAAAAGTTTTAATAAAAATCATAACGGGGTAGATAATAGTATTATCGGTGGGCCTAACTATAGTGGTGTAGTTGGTAGTGTAGGCGGCACAAGTAGCAGCAGTGCCAGTGTTGGTAACGTAAAAGATGGTGGTGATAGCGAAAGCGATGGCTTTGTTGGCATTAGAAAAAGCGTAGGCGGTAGTGTTACCGCTGCTGCTGTTGAAGATTATGGGCCGCTATATTTGGAAAGTAGTGAGACGCTAATCAACAAGACGTACTACTTGGATGGAAACTACAATAGTATTCACACAACGACTAGTACAAATAAAGGGGAAAATAATGATAGTAATTCCATAAAATCTTCCAATTTTATTAAAGTCACGAGAATCAAGACATCTTCGGGTCCAACCTCCCAAGAAACTGCTGAAAAGACATCCGCTACAATTTTGGCAAGGAGAACGTCCAAGCCCGCAGTAATAGTTAGTACAAGTGCTGCAGGTGCACGTCCCAAAGTTGTTGGGAGTGTCGTGGAAGCAGGTCCTGCTTGGCCTGGTCTCGTGTCCAATTTCCTGAGGACAAATGGACACTACAATACTAATCGGTCATTTACAGCGACGGCAACGGTGAGACCTAGAGGTAACAGCGGAACAAATCCGTCTCCTCCCTCAGCAGTCATTAATGCACAGATTGAACAAATATCGCGCGAGCAAGTGCAGCATCAAATTCAGCACGCAACGAAGCATCATCATCGCCAGCAAAGTCCACACACTCCTCCACCCCCTCCACAGCAACTACATCAGGATCCACCACCAACAGCAGCAATAAAACCAACGGAATTTCAGCTGCAACAAATTCGTATTCCAACCGTGACCGGAATTAGTTCTGCCACAACTACTGCTGCCAGTACTAGCACCAAACCTTCAGCAAATAATCATGAGAGCAAAAACAGGAATTTTGCTAATCATCACCATCCTCAAAATACTAATGCCAATCATAATCATCATAATACTAACATTAGCAGTATTATTATTAAAAACAGCAATTCTGCAGCCAGTGCTAACAACAACTTGCCTAAGCAAGTCAACGCTAATAGTAGTAATCAGCAGCAGCCTCATAATAATAATTACAACAGCAGCAGTTTTAACATTAATAATAATAACAGCACTGACAGTAACAGCACCAAGACGCATACAATTGCCAGACGACTGTACACTTCGTCGGAGGAGATTAGAAGCAATAGTTCCACTGGGATAGTGTCATTGGTTCACGCTCATATTTCACATTGTCCAAAATTGCATTCACCCACGGAGGTCATTTGTGATGTGCACATAAGAGAAGGACATGGAATTGCTAATCCACAACTGGTAAGTCTCATTGCATGTGCATGTGATGATGATGATACTGCTGAAATAATAAAAAAAAAATAAGCACGAGTTGATCTTGACTTGATATGATGAGTCGAGTGTACATTGTACATATAGATACCTACCTCCATACAACAAAAAAATTGGAGTAAGTAGTGGCGGAGTAGTTTTTTTCAAGTTAATATATTATGTGCATGTGTACAACTGTCTTACTGCATGAGTATAAGCGTCAATCAAACGGCAAATAATTACATATTAATAAGAAGGCAAGAAGAAAACTAAAGAATGGTGGAAGTTGGAAGCACGCTCAGGCAGAAGCTTTTATGTGTCTGTTATGCTCTTCTTTCATTGCCTTATTATTATAAACGCCCCATGGGAAAATTTTATGCTGAGGATGTGAATCATAAGGACTTTTGAGGAAAACTCTAGGATGATGAATGACTTGACTACTGATGCGATGACTGTGCTACTACTGTACCTATACCTATATACGACTTCTTGAATCATCAAGAGCACTTTACAAATCGCCATGCGAAATGAGTAAATGACTGACATTGATGGAAAAGCCATTTTACATTAGTGCTTCAGCAAAAACCACTAGTACCGACTGACATACCTACTACCTACTTATGATGATGTGATTAACCTCATCAAGACGTTTCACGACTAAAGTCGTGTTATTTTCTGTTGCCTTTGAGTCCCCAACACGCCTAAAGTCGCTGCTGAGTCCAGTCTTTTGAAGGCTAAATTTTCAATCATAAATATATTGCCCTTAACTACATGAAGTAAATTTGTACTCAGCCTTATTGATGCAAATTTTTCTGGTCTTTGTCTCAATTTCATTGCTGACAAAGCGCTTTGGTCCGTTTTGACGGACAACTGAATATTTCCAGCCAGTTTCAAGACAAAAAAAGTTGTCAAACATTTAGTTTCAAACAAAACAGTTTAAACCTACGTATAAAATGGAACATCACTATAGGTAAAACAAAAATAACCTATAAAACTATGCATACACATTGTTTGTCTGTGTGTCCATCTTATGTAATCTTGTCTATACACACGAAAAGAGAAGTAAGTGATTTTACCAGAGAAATTTTAACTGATGAGAAGGTGAAACAAAGCACATTGTAAAAATAATGTCAATAATAAACACCCAAGCCATTACTTATATTTACAATCCAAAATAATTCAACGCTGGCTTTATATATTATTTTTCGTGGAATTAATTTCAAGACTGCAGAGGTACATTTTTATTTTATAACTCGAACTTTCGATGAATTTTTGCTATCTTTTTCGAGAGTA
>JAHZMT010000319.1:0-10479 GCA_027743785.1 Sinhomidia bicolor
AGCACTTCATTAAAAGCATTTCTTGCTGTGCTTTTCTAGTTGAAAATTGATTTTCTTATCAACTTTCTCCCATTTCTTGAAAACTTTTTTCCGTGCAATGATACAATATATGTCGTTTGCTGAGAGACGCACTTTGATTTTTGACTAAACGCATTTCCGGAGAAAAAAATCAGTTATTTTTTTCTGCCGTTAATCAACATTTTCATTTCTTCTTAAAAATCCGTAATGGCTACATGATAAAAAGCAGATTTACTCAGGAGGCAGTAGTACTGCACACGAAATCTGTGTAAACGCAAAAGAAAATGGAGACACTCAAAAAGTTGAAGAGCGTGTGTAGCAGCAAATGGCGTTGAGAACAGGGGAAAAAATTGGGGTAGACAAGAAGACACTCGTAGTCGTCGTCTTCTTTTCTCTTTTTTCCTCACTTGCCTACTCCCAGCCTACTTGTTCTATTTCTGAAGGATCATAAAATGAACAGCTAAAACCACAAAAGAGAGCACAAGATTGGATTTTGAACGGGGAATAAAAAAAAGCCAAACGACTTGCCTGCTGAGAGAGAAAAAAAAGAAAAAGAATATGAGCGTACAGAGAAGTAGTCGTAGTAGCAGCGGCAGTAAAGCCCAAAATCATGTGAAGGCACGGTGGCACATCCACGGCAATTTATTGACGGGTTTTCTATCTCTCGTGAGAGACGTTCCGTTTGGCTTTTCATGGAAAAAAGTAAAAAAAAAAATGTTGATATGACGACGGTGACGACGACGATAAGGAACATGATGCTCGTGTACTATTACTACTACTGACAAGGTAACCTATTTGTCTGCTTGATTGATAGGATAAAACTTGGCATGAAATCTATTTTGGATTTTTTATACAGATAATCTATTTTTTTGCAAAAAAAATGTTACTGAATATATGTTACAGTATTTTGTAGAAAAAAAACATTAAACAGACAGTCAAAGATTATACCTTGTACAAGCATCATTGTTCAATATACAAAAAAAGACAACGGCGGCAGAGTTTTCTTTGAAGAAAACCATATTACTCACAAACAATGATGAACCAAGTTCTCGTACAGTAAACTAACCCTTTTTTCTTCCAAACTACACTTTCACCCTACTTTCACTTCCTTTTTTCTCATCATATAAGACTACACAACACCTTTTTCTTGTCACATGTAAACTTTTGTGTGAATATTCAGCACTGTGCATCCTGTTTTGCATACCGCACTACTACACCCTTTTTTCGTTTTCAGTTTAATAACAGCAGTATATATGGTAGTGGTGGTGGTGCTGCTATAATCATAGTAATTTACCGACACCATTTATTATTACTGCTAGCATCATGCAACGCATATAAAAATGTAAAGGAGAGAAAAAGGCCAGGCCGTGACGTGATGCAACAGCCCTGTTTTTGGTTGAGAAGCCCTTCCAAAGAAAAAGGAATTTTCTTAAGGAAAGAGGATCTACCTCTTTATATCTTATAGCCTTGCAAAATAAAGAAGAAAGGGAGAGAGAGAGAGAGAGACCTTCCAAGTACAGCTTGAATTTCCTTTCATCATCTTCACCAAAGTCATTGAAAGCAGCAGCAGCGGCAGCAGTAGCATTACCACAATAATGGAAGGAGTGAAAGAGTGTGTGTGAGAGAGAGAAAGGAAGAGAGCAGCCAAAAGTCTTCAGATTTCATTGCGGATTTTTGTATTAGCCGCCGTTATTGGATATGACGAGGATGACAATGATCATCATGATCATCCTCGTTCTTTTCTCCTTATATGATGATGATGGTGATGATGTAATGGGAAGCGATGGCTTTGCTTGCTTTGGAGGATCTGAAAGTCTTTCTCTTTTTTTATATTTCTTTAGTATTCAGCCAACCATGCTTGCTTGCTCGCATGTACTTTTTTTATCCTTTATACTCTCTCAAGTAAACAAACACGCCAACATTATTATACACCCAGCAAAAAAGGCAACGCTTAAAACATACCAAGTGAGTAGAAGTAGAGAAAAATATCCAATATTTTCCCCCCGAAAAAATAATGAAAATATCCCCGTAAAGGAAACACTTTAAGTGTGTGTGTGTGCAAGAGAGAAAGTGAGAAAAATATTAGAAAATCTGTGTACGTCATATAACATAAACTGTGTGGTGATAGTCAACATTCTCACTTGCTCTTTTTCTTAACAACGCCATGTCATTATATTAGGTGGTGAAAAATACACACACCTCACCGTACACAACACCATTTCACATTTTTTTCTAATCTTCTTTTTTTCTCTCTCAAATTTTTGCTTGTTAGCTTGAGGCACATTTTTTCCCTTAATTTTTTTGCATTATTTTTTTCTCATTTAAAAAAAAAGCAAAGAATTTTTTTTTGACACCGTAAAAATATAAGATAACCTGTGTTGTTTTTTTATTATTATTATAAGTACATGCGTAAACATACATTATATTAACCAACCTTATCAAAAATAATATCCAATTTTGTTTATCACCAGTGTCCGCTTTATCACTATACTCATTATTACTTTAGAAAAGAGACAAGGTTTCATCTAGGTAAAACGATATATATATTTTTTTTACCTAAAAAAAGGAAAAAAAACTTAGACAACATAATAGGTAGAGTGCCTTCATAATCATTTTCTCTGCCAAAACTTTTTTCTTGTTTTTTCTTCTCTTCTCATTCTAGAGATAAGTTGTTAGGATAAGGATACCTTGACTTTGGTTCAAGGTACCTACGAAAAAAACAACACACGCTAATTTTTTTTCTCTGCAAGCATGATGATGTCCCCACCTGCCCAGCCCGACACAAACACACTTAACAATTCTTCTTCTTCTTCTTCTTCTTTTTTTACCTTACCCAAGTTATGTTTCCAAGTGTATGTTTTCTCTTTGGAGAAAGCACACACATTTTTGGCATGGTATAGTGAGCAACTAACTTTGCGAGAAGATGTGAGCACATGAGAGAGGGAGAGAGAGAAAAAAACAAGGCAGTGTGTAATGTAATATATTATTTTATATATTATTCTCTACTTGTTTTCTCTTTGTGTATGCACCTACCACCAGTAAAATCCCAATGGAGTCACATGCATGAAAAAAGTCTCTCTCTTTTTGACTGTCTACTCTTCTTTTTTTCTCCTTTGTAGGCAAAGCTTTCTTATATAAGTTACAGATGGTTAAGTAAGATATACAATTTTTTTCCATTTTACTCTCTCTCTCTCTCTATCTCTCTGCATCATCATAATCATCATGATCTTCTTCTTACTCTCATGATCATGTTCATCGCTTGTGCAACTCCTCTCGCCAGTTTAACTTGTTTTTCTTCTGTTTTGATCGTGAGTAGTGGTTGTTTTTTCTGCTGCATAGAAATAAACTTGTAATATGAGGAAAGCCAAAGAGAGAGAAAAAAAGGAAGATGCTGCATTGAAAAAGGGAATTATAGTGTAAGTTGTGTTGTGTGTGCTTGATACTAGACTACTGCTATACCGCTGCTGCTGTTGATGTTGTTGTTGTTGTTTTTTTTCCTTTGGTGGTCATGAATCAGGTTAATCTTAATATTTAATGGGCTGCACGGTATAGTAGAAAAAGAGGAACAGAGTATAGTACCAGTAGAAAAAAATGGAGGCAGTGAAAGCCAGAAAATAAATAAATAAATAGAATGTTATGCTTGAAGCGAACACGGGGGAAGAAGAAAGCTTTGGAAAAAAGAGAGGAAAATAACAGAGAGTAATATACAAAGTGGCGTATCAACATGAATCATGTGTGTGTTTTGGTACATATACATACATATATTTATATAATCATGCAAGTGTATGCATGCAAGGGAGAAAGTAGAAAGAAAGCATATGTTGTTGATTTTGTTGGTTTTTTTTCTTTTGGCGTTTTCTATGCTGCTCTTTAGCATAATAATAATAATAATAATAATTTTTTATTATTGTGGCATGTGGGATACGCCAGGGAGAGGAGCACAAGGCTAATGTAAAAGTATACTTGGATTGTTGGGGAGGAGAAGGACAGCGGTGGGGAGTTGTTGTTTGAGGAGGAGGAGGAATAGTGTGAGCTTGAGGATGAAGATGAGGACGACGACAACGTGGAGAAAGTGGGTGAGGAGGAGGAGGATGCTGATATATTATGGTAAAAAGGGGAAAAGCGTTCCCTTGTCGTGGACAGTGTCGCCGAGGAAGAAGAAGCAGAGGAGGACAGCGACAGTGTTGATGATGAGGGATTATACAGGTGATGCCGGTTCGGATGGGACTGCTGATGAGGATTTCTCCAGGGAAGTTTTCGTTTCACAGGAAACAGTGGATGATAACCTTGTCTTGTCCGGGTGAGCGGTGGTGATGAATGGTGGTAATGGTGACACTGTAACGGAAGGGGTAACAACTGAGCACTGTGTAGAAAGTAGGCTGACCTGAAACCCAAAGCAAATATTTATAAAGACCGAGCTACACGTTTTTATGACATTTTAAGTATGTAATTTTATACGTGTTTAATAGCGGCACAAACAAGGGATCTTTTTCTCTTTTTGGTAATTACGATTTTATTACAGGCCAAACACAAAAATCATTTTGGAGACAGCAGCTGGTGCGTTTCCCTTGTAATCANTCTTTTTCTCTTTTTGGTAATTACGATTTTATTACAGGCCAAACACAAAAATCATTTTGGAGACAGCAGCTGGTGCGTTTCCCTTGTAATCACAATCTAATTGATTCCGTTGTATGGATGTATACACACACATACGTTGTTGCAAATGGGAATTAAATGAGGGGAGAGAAAGTGAAAGAGAAAGTATTTAGGTGGAAAATGTTCCCATGCCTTTTTCCGGAATTACATGCACATGCCAAACAAAATATATATATGTGTCTATTAAGTAGGTATACTACGCGCTCTGCAAATACACAAGGCTAGGTGGCTATCTTGACTTACCCTTCCTCCACATCCGTTTCTCCTTGGATCACTAGGCATTTCCTTTTCTTGCTCTTCAAAGCTGCCGGTCTCATTTTCCTTTTGATGTTGACGATGATGATGACGATGATGATGATGATGGTTGTGCTGGTGGCGACGACTACGGCGATGATGATGAAGAAGCCCAGTCCCATGAAGTATTAGACAGTTGTCCTCGTCATCATTTTCAACATTACTTTTATTTCTCCTTTTAACATTATTATTATTACCAGTGCCGCTGCTAGCACTATTATTATTATTCTCGGAATCTTCTCCAAAATTCCTTTTCTTTTTTCTCACTCCGCCGCCGCCACAACAACCAACACCACTACATCTACTAGTTTTACTAATGTTTTTCCTTTTCTTCTTGTTCGTTGAGCTGATGCTGCTTTCACCAAAAACAAGTTTACTTTCTTCACCAGTAGTTACGGCAACATTACAACTATTAGTTATTATTAGTGCCTTCCTCCGTTTTGCGCTGGTACAATTGTTATCATTATTATTATTATTTAGAGTTAAAGCTGGGCTAGTACAGTATGTACTATTACTACTACTGCTTTCACCATTATTATTATCATCATTATGACTAGTGCTACTGCTAGTATATATACGCGGCGGACAACAAGTTCTGCAGTGTTCACTCCAAAAGTAGTCCAAAACCGGCGGCAGTGAAGAACGGGAAGAAAAAGATTCAGAGAATGTCTCTTTATTTTCCACTGATGTCTGCCGCTGCTGCTGTTTCTTCATAATGCCATTACTATTATTATTGTTATCATTACTACTATTATTTTTGTGACGAGGCGGTTTGTACAGCAGAAAAGGAGCGGAGGCTGAATGCTCCTCGTCATCGTCCTCGTGTTTTTGCTGGGAGAAAAAAGAGAAAGATGCTGCTGCTGACGACGATGCTGATGATGATGATGACGACGACGACGTTCCTGGAGTCAACATTTTTATTATTTCTATTGTGACGGTGATAACTGTCTTGTCTCTATATGTAGAGGGGGATGTATGTATATGCAAGTATTTATATAGCGTTTACTCTCTGTGTATGGCTGGTGGTACTGCTACTGCTACCACTACACTGGGAGACTTTCTCCTCCAAGCTTTTTTGGAGATGGTCCAGCTCAGCTCAAAAAAAGAAATATGTACACTCTGAGAGAAAGGAGGAGAAGAGAAAACATGGAGAAATAAAATTGTCTCGTGTGAGTGTATGCATGTATGGATGTATGTATGTGTGAGCACGCCTGTGTGTAAAAATCGTTTGGTAAATGTTATCTAACGTAAATGAAGACAAAGTTGGGTTGCTCGGTGGTGCTGGTAGATAGATAGATAGATATATATTTTATTTTATATTTTTTTGGATGGGTCCAAAATTATATATTACGCAGTGGATATAGCCACTTGATAGAAATAGCACAGTTTTCACTCTTTCTGTCTAGCTCAAGGGAAAAATAGTAGAAAAAAAGTTGGCAAAAGTAGACAGGCAAAATGCAATGAGAGTATGTGTAGTATGTATACAAGTATAATAGTAGTCGGGTTGCAGCAGCACACGACGCTGCTATGGCAATATTGGAGAAAGCAATAATGAGCTTTTCCCTTCCATTATGTAACGACTATGGGAATATGTGGGGACAAGTAAAATAGGACGAGTAATGGTAGGAAAAATAAAACTTGTGAGAAAGTAAAGAGAGAAAAACTTTCTCTTTTTTGACTGAAAGGCAAAAAATAATAATAATGCATAAGCTTGATGATGTTGATAATGTGATAAGGAAAAGAGGAGGAAATTCTTTCTGTGATAATTATTTAACGAAACATTGTTTTACCAGCTTATGTTTAAATATCTGGGCTAGTGAAAGCAGTAAAAGGTTTTTGTCTTATTCAGGGAAAGATGAAAGTACAAAACTTAAAATAAATATTTCGTAAGTCACTTAAAAGCCCAATTAAACTTTTTCTCTTAGGGTCTCCACCACAAAAAAAAGTCAGTGAAAGCCGAGCATTTTCATGTAGTAGTAGTAGTAGTCATATAATAAAAAATTCTTTCTCTCTTTTTTCGCTCTGGTGAAATCAAGAGAACGCATACAAAACCCAGCTTTGCTGCAACAGCCACTCTCAGTCTTTTTCACGTACGGACAAGTTTATAGGGATTGGAGAACAATAATGACTTGGCAATGAGAATGATGATGGGCAAGAAATATGCGTGATCATATCTTCCTCTCTTCTTGTTTTTCTTCTACCTCTGCTGCTGCTTTCCCTACTACCACTCCTGCAACAAGAGGAGAATAGCGGCAACCATCATCATCACCACTACAGCAACAATATCCACATCATCATTTTAGAGGAACGACATGCCTCTGAAAAAGCAGAGCGGTGCTAGTAGTTTAGTATTGTTTTCCATTTTACGGCTGGTTCTCCCTCTGCTGCAGCTACACAATATTATTATCACGGTGCTCACATCACAGTCATCATCATCATGATCATCACCACCATCATTATTGCCTTCATCACGAGAGAAAATCCTTTTCATACTTTTTTCTCTCTTTTACAATGAATTGAGCTCAGGAGAGAAAGAGAGGGAGAGAAAATTTATATATAAATTTTTTCAGTGTTGTTTTTAGAGTAGCTTCATTTGCAGAAGAAGACGACGGTGATGACGCTACTGATAATTTTGATTGCCTTTGCCTCTTCTTCCTTTCTCGGCGTGTGTGTACTAAACAGAAAGCTAGTGAGTGAGAGAAAGCAAGAGAGCTTTCCTCAGTCCATTATAAAAGCTTTTGCAAAACAACTTTTTTTTATTTTGTAGTACAGGTGGATAGAAAAAAAACACACACAAGTACATAAACTGCTGCACATTCAACTACTACTACTACGGCGGCAGAGTTTTTTTTACTCATTTCTTGGAATACAAAGAAACTTTTTCCATCCATGCTTTCACCACTTTCACTTTGTAATAATAATAATAATATTCCAAGCACTGAGCTTTATTCTGGAAAAGAGAAGAAGGAGAACCTTGTTGGTAGTGATGCTGCTGTTGCTGCTGCTACTACTTTAATTCCAATGCAAATGCATGCAAATTTCGGTTCAGACATAGTTTTTTATCCTGCTTCTTTTCTTCTTTTCATTGTTGTAGCAGGTGAAAGCATTGCAGATGTTTTCTTTGCATAGATTATGCCGGTAAAGAGCTGCTGTCTGTAGCGAACGTCATCGTCATAACATTTTCAGACCAATTCCACCAAATTACTATATGGAAAACCACACAAGTTTGAGAAAAATATATCTATTTTTTTTTCTTTTTCTTTAGTTCTCGTGGATCAACATCTGCAACAACAGTAGTTGTAACAACAGCGGTTATTTTTTTACAGAAGAAAAAAATACACAGAGAAAAAATATGGAACGCGAAAGGATCGATAAAATAGTTTTGAGTTTGTGTGCGTTCTTTTTTTCTGTAAAGAAGAAAAAAATCTTTTTTTACTGCAGAAAGTCAGCTTAAAACTTGGAGCATGCTGAATATAAAAGGAAACTTTACAAAAAAATGTAAAGACAACGACGACAACGTGGAGAAGAATCGGAGAACAAGACGACAGCACACATTCAAATCAGTCAAATGTAAGCCATCATCTGATTAAACACACTGTAAATTATTATTATTCATGTATTCAAAGTATTGAACGGAATCACTAGCACACACACACACACAAAATGTTGGAAAGATGCCACAGTAATATAATTTTTTTTGTAAAAGTTTTCAAAAACTTTTTAATGAGCAGAAAAATCCATTTTTTTTTCAAAAAAATGTTTTTTAATAATCACGTGTGCACTGTAAATTCCACACTTGACTTTTGTTTAGAACAACACTGAATTTTATCCAAAACTGTACGCCGTTTGGAAAAAATAAACGGTCACATATTATTATCATCCTGTTATGCCCTATAGGCATGTTCACGATAACGGTAGAGTCACACGGTAATAATCATATCAACAATGTATATTTATGTACATTACGTTAAAAAAAACGTACGGCCTTTTTTCCCTTCGCTCTCGTTCACCCTCCCGTTCTCTCACACGCTCACTCCACACAGCAGCAGCAGTTCTTCTCTGTGCCAGCTACCAGCAAGCAAGCTAAAACGTGTAACGTTCTTTGTCCCACTCTCCCGTTCTCTCTCTCTTCTCTTTTCCACCGCCTTGTGTGTATGTTGTTCGACTTTACTCACTCACAGACCGTTCCTCTGTAAGGACCATCATCTACTGAACCAGAGTGAGCGGCCGATGGGATCCTCCTAAAAAATACTACTAGAAAATACTACTTCTACTACTACCACCACCACCACCACTTGTACTACCAACCACATGTACAAAACTCCAGCATACACACACAGAAAGTGAGTGAGTGAGAGAGAGAGAGAGAGAGAGAGAGAAAGAAACAGAGAGAAAAAAAATGTTTGAGTGAACAGTAGAGTATATGTCGTACTACTACTTTAACAGGGAAACATTCTCCTTTTTGCAGCAAGAGCACCAGCAGCACCACCACCACCACCACCAGAAGTAGACACAACATAAGCACCATCATTTGTAATAGCAGTGTTCTCTCCGCTAGTTCTGCTGCTGCTGCTGCTGCTCCTCTTGCCTTTGAATGCATATATAGCCCCACTACCAGCATCACTATCGCATCATTTTGCAGAGAGAAGCGGCGGTGGAGAGGAGAGAGAATAGCAGCAAGCAAAAAGTGAGAGCGAGCACACAAGCCAGCAGAATATAATAAGATGTGTATAAGTATACACAAAGAAAAAGCAGAGAGTTCTGCGAGAGTCTTCTCTTTATTCTGTTTGCTCAGCAAATTCCCTGCTACATTGTGTGATACATGAAATGGTATTATAAGTTTGCTTGCACACTTTTTACCATCTGTGTACATCTATGGGATGATGCTGATGATGATGAAGATCGTCGTCGTTGAGAAAGAGGAGGTAGTAGTAGTAGCACCACCACCACCATCACCAGCAAAAGTCCGCTAAACGGTCAGACACACACACACATACACACTCACTTGCTCCTCTGTTTGCGCTTCATTCTGAAATATATTTTTTTTTTCATGCCAACCAACCTCGAGTATCGACGTTTCTCAACTTCAGCATCATCATTTTCTTTATGACGATACATACTGCTGCTGCTGCTGTTGCTTTGCTGCTACTGGCGTAGGTAAACTTTTTTTCATTCATTTTCCGTAGACAACGCTATTATTTTAGTATTGTTGTGGGATGTTTTTTCATGCAATTCATTTTTATGTATGAAGTGGACGTCGATGCATGTATATTTTTGGAAAAGGAAAATGTGTGTAGGTGATGAGCGCGCGGAAATAAAACAGACAGAAACCGGTTGATTGTATATCTATTGTATTCAATCGTTAAAAATATGTAGAAAGTAGAATGGGATGATGAGGAGGAGAAAGTGTGGAAAAAATAAACAAGTACAATGTTTCTAAACTTTACATAATGTTCTATTTTGTTGCTACACGGCGGCAAAGAGAATGAAATGGAAAGGGTGGAGAAAAAG
>JAHZMT010000320.1:0-11368 GCA_027743785.1 Sinhomidia bicolor
AGCCATTACATTAAATAATCATAATAATCCGGTTACGATTTTGAACAGTAATTTCACGGTGCTCATATGTGTATTTTCCTTATACTATTTTCCATCCCCGTTTCCTATACTTTTCTCCAGAACCTAAGTGTATCTATCTATCTATCTATTTATTACATATTGGTAAATATACTTCATTTCTAGTGATGAGTTAAACCGAAAAATACCTAGATAATAGCTATATCATATATCTGTTTTCTTTCCCTATAGAATATTTTACGATGCTTCTAAATAATGTGTAGCTACACATATATGTATCTTACTGCTAACTAACTAGTTTGATTATGTCTTAGAAAAAGGGTTGCTTGATGGATACCTTTGATGTGATGATAATCGTAAAAACTTTTTATTATTATTATTATAATATGATGATAGTGTAATATAATACGGTGTATGTATATACCTGGTATTATTGTACGTTGTAGTTTTTTTGGGTAAATTTTATATTTTACAGTAGATATTGTTATTAGTAGAATAGCTAGATAATATTCTTTTTTTATATAAATAGCATGTTATACTAACCTTATTAGAGTCGAATGGTAGATGTAGTAGTAGTTTAGTGAAGTCTTCGTAAAAATAAAATAGGAAAATTTGCTACGAGGAAAATGGTATATTTTTTACAGCAGTACTTTTGTTTGTCGATATCGTCTTCGGCGGTAAAATAGAGTCGGTACGATAATAAGGAAGATTGATAATATATTCTTTTCTTCTTTTTCTTCTTGCTAAGATAATTTTATCCGTGTAATCTTTTATACTATACCTTATCATACATAGATGTGTTTTTTTATAGTAGAAAGGGTCCTTTTTTCAACAATGAATGTACTTTTTATGACTGAGCTCTCTGGTGCTGAGGGTGGTCTTGTTGTTTTAGTGGTAGTGGTGAAGATTATTTTGAAGAAGATGATGTTGAAGATAATTACGATGGTACACTGTTGTTGTTGTCGTTGTTGTTTCGCTGTTGACAGCAGTACCAGTGATGATGATAGTAGTAGTACTGATACTAAACTGTAATGGTAAATGATGCTACTTCTTCTAAGGCGAGAAACACTGGAATGCGGATGAAAAGGAAGCTGATGATGAGACTCGTACTGCTACTGTGGAGCCCACTGTTGCTGTCTCCACTCTTCAGGGTCCGGTCTAAAAAAATTTTTTAGAAAAAATAAACAGATGCGATCAAGTTTTTATGGAAGGGAGTTGCAATAAAAACGGCAATAGGGCAACGGAAATGTCAGTATCAAAATGGGGAACCAAGAGAAGGATATATGTAAGTAATATCACTATGCGGCAAAATACGCACACAGATGGGGAAAACGGTTATGATATGCCTTGGAAAATAAAAAATTGTGTACTTAATACAAGTGGATAAACTTTACAGTTTAGCTCGTATTATCCCATAAAATGTCTATCAATTGGTGAAACAGTCTTTGAATGATTGTTGTATAAATAAATAAACTTTAAAACTAGCTAAGATAATAATTAAATTACCAGCACACCAGTTTACAGTATGCACAATTGGGAATTAGACTAAAGTTTTTTTTAAAAAAAGAAACGTGACGTTTCGATACAAACGGTTAAAATATTTCGACTTGCTAAAAACACAAAAATTGGTAACAGAATCAGCAGTTTCTTTTTAGTTTTTGCAACTAAATCTCAACTGTAAAGAACATGTACTTTGTACAAATACTACTTGCATTAAAAACGTAGTACCTGCATATTAGATTTAAAATCTTTTAAGTGCACAAGAAAATCTCCACTTCAAACGCAGAGTAAAGTAACTGCTTACTCTGAAATACCACTTAAATGCAAACGGCAGACGACATAATCTAGTTGAGACTGGAAATATTACCTACATAATAGCATTTTCTGTTCCATATCTTCAACGAAAAATGTCTTGGCCTTCAACTTTATATTCCTGTTTGCGTAACTCCAAAGCATTTTTTTGGTTATAAAATAGTAACGAAATTTAATATTGTTTACAATGTTATAAAATACTGATGTTTCGTAAAATAAATATATCTTAATGCATTTTCCTTCTCGTGTAACAAATAGCAGCATATTATGCACATGGAATTTGAAGAGGTGCTTATAGGTATTTACTTTTTTTATATGCACAGTTTGCCCAAATTGCTACTAACCGTTTTCACAACAAATTTACATGTTTATCCGAAAAAAGGTAAAAAAAAGTAAAGGGAGACGCAGTATTAGTATTAGCATTTATTTTAAAAGTTTTTTTACTTATACCCGGTAAAAATTGGCTACATTCATTTTTAAATGTGACTATAATACTTAGAGCTCCATTTCATGTTTCTTTTTCTCTCATTTGTCTCTAAACAGTCTTGAAAACCATTAAACTTTTTTTTCTTTCAAGAAACGGAAACTTTTTTTCTCTTCGTCAGCAGCCAAAACCAGACCATAAACCTCTCTTGTTCCAGATATATCTTGCTCTATGGAACGTGAAATGGAAAAAAAATATTCATCCGCCGGATGCAAAAGGACAGGTGGCGATGGTGGTGGTTATATGCAGAAAAGTTATAGTTTAAAAAAAAAGTTGAACAAAAATTTTGCTATTAGCTTTATGTATTTTTCTCTCTCTCTCTCTGCGGTGCCACTCACACACTTTTCTCATCTAACACAGAAACAGAGAGAAACATCAACTTTTTCCCGTAAAAATACACGTTACGTACATACGCACTCGTATAGCACACACATAAGAAGTTTCAGCTTGAGCAATTCCCCCAACGAGTATAATAAATAGAGGAAAAGGAAAGGAGCCACAGAGAGAAAGTAGTTGAGTGAGAAGAGAAGACTCATTCTTTTCACATGAGAATAACAGAGAAAAATATAAATGAAGAGGTGGATCCATGCTTGATTGACATTTATATACATACGATGGAAAATGATTCTCATTATTTTTCTCCTCTGAAAAGGAAAAAATAGAGAGAAGAAAATAGGGCGGAAAATTGGATGTAAATGTAGGATACATAATGAAAGTGTGGTTTGTGGAGGTATACACATAAGCGCCCATTTTCAGACGTTTTGTACAAGGTTATGTAAACAGTGCGGTTGCTTCTTCTTGCAGTAACCTAAAACAAATACAGCGCGTTATTGCCTTCATTCATTATTCCAGTCACCAGTGAATTTAGTGTACACAGTTTTGTAGACGCAGAAGAAAGACAGGCTATACACAATTCAATATATCTTTAAAATGTTTCCTAATCCGTCATAAATCTCTAAAAACGTTAAGTGTCCTTATATGGGCAATCAATACACGAATCACACGAATTCCTTGTAAAAGTCAACATGATTCCTTTGCAACGTGAAAGATTCCAATATAACAGTAATATAATAAGATGTACATACATATATACGCAAAAATTGCCTTCTTATATATCTTCACTTTCACTCATAAGTAATTCAGTTCATACGTACTTTAGCAAAAATGTCATACCTGCCTTTTCTATTTATTTGTAGACCTATAATTCTATATAAGTGTGAGTGTATATATACTATGTATAGGTATTTCTATGCATTTATAGATACTTGACGTAATACATAAGTACATAATGATAGAAAATTGTGTTTTTCATTACATTTCCGTTAAAACACTATTATGTGTATATATACTATGTATAGGTATTTCTATGCATTTATAGATACTTGACGTAATACATAAGTACATAATGATAGAAAATTGTGTTTTTCATTACATTACCGTTAAAACACTATTAACAATAATATATCGTGTAAAAAGTACTTTTTTGGTTTAAAAATATACCTATATCTTGTTGGTATATAAATTCTTATTATGTTCTCAGCGTACACATTTTTGTTGCACAAATAGTCCCTAAAAGTTTCAACTCCAAGAAACTTACATATTTGCTTTCCTTTTGTTTATCTTTACTTAAATAGTTTATATACGACCAGTTTTCTCTGTTTTGTGTACGAACATACTACCTATTCAGTATCTATACAAAAGGACCTAAAAATTCGAGTGTCTTTTATGTAGTATTTCCTTTTTTTACCGTTCAAAACGGTAGTAGTGGGAAACCCATAAATGACTTTTTACTACCTATTTTCTTAAGCATGTAATAAACTAAAATTCATTCTATACAACATGAGGATAGTAGTCTGTCTGCAAACACAAAATTACTTTCTTTCTATGATTTCTACTTGTATGGTTTTAGCTGTTTTCATTTTTAATTTACTACTTCACCTCAACTAAAACACGACCAAACTAAGTTTTTTTGTTGGAGAAAAAGCATGGGAAGAAATTAAGATTTCCATGCGTATTGTATATATACATATATTGCTCTTTTTTATATTTACGCTTATCATCATTCTATGTACGTATTATTACGCTTTGCATATCCATATACATACATAATCAACATTACATCTTTCTACTAATCTTGCTTCTTAAATAACATTAAAACTTGAGAGTATAGTATAAAAATTCACTGCTTCTTTGACGCTTAAATGTCAACTATAATAATTAACGCATGCATGCATGATGATGATATTGAATAAAAACTTGGACAACATTATGCAGCCTTTATTTAAATAAATGAGACGAAATATGGCTCTCATATACATACCTGAGGATAATCTTTTAAATATTTTAGTAACTTAATAAAATGAAAAATGTCATTCTCTCACATGAAGTGATGGCAAACACGCCTGTTTGCATAACATGTAAACAAACTTTTTCCTTAAAAATATTCATACCAAAATTAAAATGACTACTACCTGTATGAAGTAGTAGTCACGAAACACAACAAGCTCAAATAAAAAGGCAAGTCTGCTGTCAAGAATAACGTGAGAAACTGACAAGTTGCGTTATGCGCAAACAAAAGCAACATGAAATGTATTCCCAGTTGTGCTATAGTTTGATAGTAAATAAAAATATTAGTTCTACCAGCAGAAGCAGCCTTCTAGAAACATTTTAAAATTTTATGTTTTGTTTTTGTTGCTGATGTTGTACTTTCGTCACTCACTACTACATACATATAAAATTTAAATGAGATGGACGTTGAAGTCTGTACATAAATTATTCACGCCTGGGTTGTGGCTGCTGTATGCATGCATCGTGTTCTTCTGAAGATTTGAAGGATGCGGATGATGTTGATAATTTAATAATAATGAGGTAATAAAATAAACAGTGAAAGACTTGTAAAGTAAAGCATTGTATTCTAGGCATATATGTATGAAACAAGTAGTTTGCGTTCACCATTTTATGTAACAGTGCCTCGGGAGTGGTTGATTCAATTAAGGGGAAGTATAAAATTACATGTATAAAAATTTAATGATTTCCAGAGTGTAAAAAAGACAAGAAAAACTTTTTTATTGCGTTACCGTTTCGGTTGCATTGCTAGTCTAGCTCTTGCCTCGAACACAACATCACGGAAGGACTGGGTAGCTTCGGAAGTTCCTGTTGAGTGAAAAGTAAACGTGGCAGGATGTTACACATGTTAAAAACTGACTATATATGAGGAAAAATTGCATATAAAATGGATAATGTGTAAACTGGAAAAAGTGACTACTTACTTCTTGGCTGATTGGCCATTGCTCGAAGTGAGTCTGTTCTTTCAAACTGACTCCTCCGATCAAACCCAATTTCTCTCGGATTCCAAGCAGAATTTCGTCTATTTCTAAGCATGGCTGGATCAACACCACCACCGTCAGGAATGTCAGGTAATTGACGCATGAACATGTCAGGCACTCTTTGTGGGAATGCTACAGAACCTAATGAGAAGTTGATATGTGCTTTGCCGAAGACGCTAGCTACAAGCATGTACTGGCTGAACAGCAAAAGTTAGCCAAAATGAAAGATATTCATTACCTCTTCGACTTTGGTTGATAACCTGCTCCACTGCAAAAGCAAAGGAACCTCTTCTGGAAGGCGGTAAAGATCTCGGCAGTGCCGGAGTGCTTGGTGCGCTTCCTCTCCCGTCATCCCCCAAGCCGTCCATTCCAATTGCGCCTCTATCCGACTGAGCGCTTCCTCTTCGGGATGTTGGTGCGGACCGTGACGTGAGGTTGGCACTGGGTGGACCCAACGTTCCCAACATTTCCCATGCCACTTCTGGACGTAACAGTGATGTTGCACACGGACTACTCTGGCCGCTACTGTCGTCTTGTTCTTCTATAATAAAATGGGACCGTAGCAATTTCTAAATCAGCATGGTCGTCCACCAAGGCCACGCGGGTTTAAATGGGATAAATGACTCTATTTACCTATGCACCTTGTCGGTGCTATCAATATTATTCTTGTTTAAAAACAAAATATGAGTATGCACTACAAAAAAGTGAAGCATGTTCTAAAAAAAGCACTATACTCATTTTTGGGTTTTACAATCGGCAAAAAAGCTCATTAAATATTTTCCGAGGCCTTCAACTTGAAGCCTATTTTTGGATATATTTTTTATCTTCATTGCTACATTTTTTTCAGTTGTAAAAATACAGAGTAGCAAGCCTTGGTGAACGAGTAAAAATACAAGTAAATTGTTTTCACTCCGTTCGGAGCTCAACTTACCAGACTGAGATTGTGAGCCGGCAGCCATTCTCATTCTTAATCTTCTAGCAAGCTCTCTCGCAGAGGGTGGTGTGTTCCCACCCGGACTTACGATTTGACTGATTGAGCCTCTATGACTGGAACTTCCCTTTGCCGAGAATGGGAACCAAACAGGTCTGTCATCTAGGGATACACGACCCATGTCTACGTGGCACTCCCCAAGAAAGTCTGGTCCCCGCACGAGTTCTAATACTAACCACGAGTCGAATAAATCTTCTGGGCTTACTTTTGTAAAGAGAACACATTGATTCCACCGAGTGTTGGCCAGCTTCTCTCCACTGTACATATGTATACACACACAAGAAGACAAAAAATGAAGGAAAATACAATATTGTGATTGATTTTTTTCGGTATAAAAATAATAATACTTTTTTCCTAGAAAATAAAAATTCTCATAACTTGACTAAGAAAATGACAATCCCAAACGCAACATCTCTCAAACAAAAAATATTAATTCTTTCTTTTTTTCGTTGTGCTTTCTTCTTGTTATATTGACGCATCTGACTGTGACAAAAAGTAAATTTGGTTAGAGACATCAATTTCCCGGAGGACACGCAGTCAGCACTCTACCAATACACGATGCTGCTAGAAGTACAAAAATCGATAAGTGATTTTTTTTCACACCTTCATTGGTAAACTGTTACAACATCTGTATCACAATAAATGTGATGTAGTGGCATTTCCACCGTATATGTATATAAAATCATCACTTGAGTCAATGAAGCATGGGCAGGGGAGCCAAATAGAAAAAAAAATAAATCGCGTACCCCATAAGGTGAAACAAAAAAATAAGAGAGGAAAACGTTGAAGCCTATCATATTGTAGTAACAAAAAAAGCTCAAGAAAAATATCCTCCACTTTCTCACAGCCATAAGACAAAAAGTCCTTTTAAAAGTGAGAAGTGAAAGTACCTAATGCATAACTTTCCCTTCTCCCGAATACCCATGCAAAAAAATCGATACTGCCATGTTGTATGTTTTCTCTAGGTTAAATTTAATATCCTTGAAAAGAGTACAAAGACGGTGGTGGTGGAATTATGGATGGGGAATGTAAATGACGCGATGATAGAACAAAAGATGGAAGAAAAAGAATTGAAAACAACCACAAAACAACCTGCTATTATTATGCTCTCATAAAATTTAGGTAGAAAAGGTAGATTTGGGACAGAAAAAAACAAATGATTATGATAAAATACGAAACGGTAAAAAAATTGGAGATCTACAAAAAAAGCAAAATTATTTTATAAAAGTAAACAACCAACCTGACTTTGACTACCTACCCAAGATTTTTTTGCATGTTAAAAGGCAACTTTAATGCTTTTGTTTTTGAAAACTTTTTTTTCTCTTTTCGCTAAAAGAACGAGAAATAATCTAGGGAAAATGCATGTATATTTTTTAAACATAAATATAGGTTTCTGTATTATAATAAATAACATATTCTTCCAAAAAACTACAAACTGTATCTGTATGTATGTCTGAGAATAGCTTAAAGAAAAAGGTAGGAAACTTTACTTTCGAAGGAAAGAAGCAAGCAGACATGCCATGCCATTGCTATTTTGTTAGTTTTAATGGTGTTTGCATCCTTGTAAATACTTATAATAAAGCCATATGCTATTCAGAGTTTTCAACAACTATACGGTTGAATAGAGAAACAGCAGCGTGTCTGTCTAGTGCATTCTGGTGTAATTCCATGGGCTTATAAGCCCTGTTGCTATAAAGTCCTTTGTCTAAAAATTTTTTTTGTTCCTTTTCTTCTCGTCTTCCTTCCTTCCTTATACTCCTTCTGGCTGTGTTCTGCTGCTGTTATGTTGTTGTTGTCTTGCTTTTGTGTTGTGTTCGTTCAGTGTTGATCCTACTGATTGCGTGTGTGTGCTTTTGTACTACAACAACTGCGGTGGGCTGTTGTTGTGTTCTATGTAGATGTTTCATCGTTCCAATCCACAATCCAGCCATACTGGTCCACAGAGAGATGAGAAGACCAGAAAAGAAATATGGATGGAAGGAATTTGGAGAGAAATGAAATACATGCATGTTTTGCATAATGTATACATATATAGTATACAAATGTACATGGATTCGATGGTGCAGGATAGATAATACTCTGCAAGTATATATTTTCATCCTCTAAAAAAATTTACTATTCAACTTTTACATTTTAAGCAACTTCCTACGTATACTATGGAAGTGATGAAAGTATCTAGAGAGGAAGGAAACTACATCGATGATCAGTCACGGAGAAAAAAAATGGAGCAATGGTTGAGTTTGTCATCTGCCCTGACTAGAAATATGTTGATGTGCCCTTAGTTCTTTTATCTTTGCATTATTATTATATAGTGTATACCACCCCATTTATTGATTTTTTTTCTGTTTTTTTTCACGAAATCTACAAAAAAACTCCAAAGCTTTCGACAACTCTTGTCATCATTTATCATTTCTCTTCATGTTGTCAAAAATTGAGGCTGAAGGTAGCAAGATAAGCAGGCCAACAACATAACATGTTTTAGATGGATAGACAACTATAACTTTAATGCTTGTACGTTTAGTGACATTTAGCCTTGAAGTTTAGAAGGAAATCAGGTATAAAACTACAACTTACATTCTTAGAGTGATAATAATGTCTTGTAAGTCAATGGTTGTACAGTCATCATTGCCGAAAGCAATATTTGCCACTGAGATCTCAAGCGTGTTGTGCACCTCATCATGAAAGAGCCGTAGCTGAATCCGTCCTTCAGGCTGTAACAAGAAGAAAAAAACAAAATCAATAAGGTAAACATTTAGCATCATCATCATCAACCAAAAGTTTTCCAAAAATAAACTTTCCAATTTTCCTCCCACACACGTATTGCCACTTTTCGATAATGTTAATCTTTATGATCAACACACAGGGGAGGGGAGTAATAAACATAATGACTAAGCACAGGAAGTAGTAATAATAAATTGTATTGTAATAATAATTACTATTATTAAAAAAGTTAACAGATACCAGGGAGCCCTTAAAAGTTAACAGAGACTTTAAAGTTCAATGTGCTACTTTTTTCTGATTTGCATATCCTAGTTATTATTACGCTCCCAAAATTTATCTTCAGCAAATGCTACTACTAAATAGTTAATGACATTTTCCTATTTCGTTCAGCAGCAACTATATTACCTATTTTGGAGCTTCCCAATGACATGATCATCATTACCCAGCTAAGAAGATAGTTTCGAGTCTTTATTTTCATAAGCAGCTTTAATATACCTACTTGGGTTTTGATAGTAAAGAAGTACGGCATTGGGCATGGAAAAAATAAGAATGTCAGCATTTCGTAGCAGTAGAGTACACAAAGAGGAAAAGTGAAAGTATGACGTAATAAAATAATAATATTCTTAAGGAATAAATTACACCGACACGACTGCGTGCGTTCTTGTACTAAGTGGAATTCTTCACTCACGGAATACGTGTCGGAAGTGAGTGTGATACATAATTGAAGCAAATAATAATTCAGAACAGGAAAAAAGAGCCACCTAAACAGCCCATTTACACAACGACACATTATATACATTCGTGTACATAGTACAGCACCTTTTTTCATTATCATCATGAAACAACTTGACTTTTACAATTACGATGCTGCCGCTGCTGCAAGTGCTAGTGGTAATGATGATGATGATAGTGACGACCAAGATATAAACGAATGAGGGGAAAGTATAATATAAAAACACTCATCTGTTGCTTTCCCATTTTCCCTTTCTTTAAAGACTACTGACTGTACAGCATATATCTTTGCTGTAATAGCATACTAAAATGCTTTCTCAAAAAAGGGCAATAGTAGAAATGATAGCAGGCATGCATGCTTGCTCTTCCTTCATCAAAGTCATTTTCTTTCCGTTTTCCAACCTTACTTTTCTATTCGTTTTGTCGTGATCTCTTATTTTGCTCATAGGTATTTATAGTAAAGCACACACAATAAAAGCAGAGAGAGAGAGAAAGAGAAGAACAAGTAAGTAGAGTAAAAAGTAATAACATTGGTGGTGTGCATGCCTGACGCAGTCGTTTTGCTACTTTCTCCCTATTCCTTCATTCGTTCCGCAGAATTAATTTGCAAAGACGTAACGATACACTATGCGGAATGAATGTGGAGAGAGTAGTGCAGAAGAAGGAGCAGAGAAAATAATAAAGGTCATTATTCGTAGTAGAAGCATTTACGGCTAACGACAAGCAGGCTTTTTCTTGTATAAACAACAGAAGAAAAAAGGAACATCAGAGATGCCTACACAAGAATGATAAAAGAGTGCTGCGGCTGCCTATATAGAATATACAACCATGAAAAATGGTATACCTACATAAATACATATCTACTTTTATATGTAAACTACATATACGACAGTAGTGAAAGTTTATATGAAAAATGAAATGTGTAAACTGCCAATAGTTTGTCGTCGTCATCATTATGAGCATCATCGTTACGCATCGTGTGAGTTTCAATGCTAGACCAAATGGCAAATGGGAGAAGTGGCAGTGAAATCACATTATGTGTTTCTTGTGTTTTTCGAGTAAGAGAAAGCATTAAATGATGCTTTTTACCAGGTTCTTGTATTTTCTTGCGAAAAAAAAGTTCCATAGAATAATATTTTACTTTGTGTTGTTGTAAGTCCGCTGAGGAATATGACTAGAGAATACTATAAACAATACGGAAATAAAATAAAATATAAAAACAGTAGTGCTATGTAAGGTAGTGTTTTCCAGCTACAGTCTTTTTGTTGTGGAATTGAAAAAAGT
>JAHZMT010000321.1:0-13687 GCA_027743785.1 Sinhomidia bicolor
AATGCCCCCATCCGCAAATTTTCAACGCATCGTAGGCTTGACCACCCTTCTTTACATACTCACAGTAAAATTTGAAATTCCTTCCTCAATATCATCACCGTGTTTATAGTGTTATTGGCCAGCAATGTTGCTCCTTCTTTTAATGACGATGCCGTTAAAGTTGCAGAAAAGATATGAAAAGTAGGTAGGTATAATAAGTATGTATGTATATGTCGAAATATTTTACGTTTATAATATAGGTCTAGTACCTTTGTTGTGTTCTCTTGTTCCTATCTATAATAATATGATTACCTAGTATTGGTTTTTAAAATATAACATAATTTCTGCTGACATCTGATCCTCTTTTCCCTTTTCATGTACAAACGTGATGTTTTTTGTTTGTTTCAGCAAAAAATGAATAGGTATGCCTAGTAGTATCCTACTCGTGTAATGAAGATGATTACTGATTATGCGAATGACTCTAATGCTGTAATTTATGGCCTTATAAATGAAGTTTGAAAACTTGATGACATGACGCGAGAGATGATGACTACGATGATAATGTGAATATCACCATGAATTATTATGAAAGTCCATTATTCTGATGAAAATAGCGAAATGAGATTATAGTTTGTAAAGTGCCAATAAAAACATGATTCCTAAAATGCTTGTATGAAAAGCTGTTTTTTCCTACGCCAACTCCACTTGACATTTTACTTTTAAAGTTTTTCGGAGCTATTATTGAATTACAGTCATCATCTAACAACATGATGGCTTTTTTGTCAAGTCAGTTTTGTGTTGAAGAGGCTTACCATGTTAGCATCCATACGATCATTTTCTGCTTGAATGTGAAGTGTTTCGGAATTTTCCTCCACTTCTTCGAGTACAGGCTCCATCATGTCTTTGATCAGTGAAGCGTTGTGAAGCTTATCCTGTTGTTTTTCCGAAGCGGATTTCTACCCAAAATAGAAAACAAGTGTTGAACATTACACGAGCTGATGAAAGTACTTGAAAGCTCATGGTCACTTTTCCCATCTCTTTTGTCAAAACTTATTGAAATGAAAATTGACGTTGTTGATTCTTTTGACAGTAAAACGACAAATAATTTCGTTTGATCGTCAAACGGAACAAAAACATGACTGAGCACTTTACTCTTTTTTATGATAATCATAGATTTGTGTTTGTTTTTATAGGCGAGTTGGGTAATATAATGTTGATATGTATATTTATGCATAATACTATATTATACTTATTTATGTTGTTGATGTTGCACCTTGAGATCGGAAATGATATGCTGGATAGGCGCCAGCACCAAGTCTACTCCTGCCATGAATATTTCCCACAACATGTCCTTGATGCACTCTAAAAATCGCACAGTCTCCTCCCCATTCTCGCCAATGTTCTTTAAAGGACCAGCTAGCACAAGGATAAGAACAGTAGCTTGAAGCGATCTACGGCCAGCTCGACCAACAAATTCTGGTATTGTGAGCAGAGTTATGCAAACCATCTGAAAAATGGAAAAAGGAATATTTTGACGCTGTTTTGTCTGTTGATAATGCATAACATACTTCTAAAGCGTTGCGCATCATCATCACCCAAAGCTGCAAATTAAAATTTGGAGTATGTAATTTGTTTGTAAAGTAGTCTAATGGCACCTGTCTCGAAAATGCAAAGCCAATACTGAGAAACACGGCCGTGCTTAGAAACATTAGAACCTTGTAAGCATCATCAAAGTCTGTTTCTCGGAGAGAAAACTCATAAAAGAGGATGGCGCAGACGAGTCCAATGATGAATCCTAGAATGCCCAAAACTAATCTCCACAACAAAGCAATGATCCGCTTAAAAAATAATCCCATGTAAAGAGGAAATTGGACTCTGCAGGAGAAAGGTGTCTACAGAGTATAATATAAATATGGAGTATCCAATAAACAAAAACAATTGATTTTTTCATTACTCTTTTTATCTTGCATCGATACAACTTCAGTAGAGAAAACAGAAGGTGCATATTATAAAGACAATGCACGTGGACATTTGAAACCAATAAAAATTTAATTTGCTTCTAATTGTTGAGAAAGGCTTGTTCTTTCTTTCAACACTGCAATTTCCATAGGGTTCTTATGAGCATTGCGCAATAAGAAAAACAAGTACTACTGCGAACTCAAACGGGAGAGTCTTGTTTTGTTAGTCTTGTCTCTTAGTATGAACTGAGCACGCTGTCTGGGTACTGTGCACTCCACTGATCCCTCTGTGTAGATAATCTTGGCGTCGTGTGTGGTGATGACTGCTTTATAAACCTTTATACCACTACCGCCCATAAATTGTTCGATAAAATGGAGCATTTAAATATTAATGAGTGATAATATCACTAAAAAGTCAAGGCGCGATCTTGATCTTCACCAGCGTGTGAAGACAAAAAACCTTCCTGTTTTTCTACGCTAAGCTTACCTAACTTGCGAATAATTTATAGTGAAACCCCTACCGTGCAACAAATTAATTTAACATGTGACATCTAATCAAGATTAAACTTTTACTTGTAACTTACGATCATATATATATATTTCCCTGTCTGTTATATCAGCCGGAAATAAGCTGTAATTACGGTGTGCAGCTGGCAATAACAGTTGTGCAGATAACAGAAGAATTGCATGAGTTATGATGAATTAAATTGTAGAAATTTTTAGCGTCTGGGTTTTAGTCTGCTTTCAGCAGCAACAGCAGACTTTACCCATTCGTGCACATCCGGTGATGATAAAATGGGAGAGCTGAAAATTTTCACTTTTGCTTGGAAGGCAGGAAATGATGCACATTTATACTTAAATAAATCATCACGTTTGGTTTTATAACGTTAATGAGACAAAGAAATGCAAGTGCAAAAGCAAACTTAACCCCTCTTCCATTTAATTTCCTTTCTTTACAGTTTAATTTCAAATTAAAGCTACACGCTGTCGTGCTGTGTTTCGTGATCAAATAGAAGGCTCTCAGATCTTTTAGCTCAACTACAAATAAAGCGCTGCACAAGAACCAAATGATGAATATGTGCAGAGTGACAGGCAAAGTGGCTAATTTAATACTAACAAAAATGAAACTTGATGTATGATAATAATATGATAAATAATATATGATTAGATTTGGCAGGCTTGCCGTTTTTAATTAGATTTTCTGCTCTGCTAAGCACACACATGCATTCTATATTATCACAAAAGTCGGTTAAATGATAATGGAATTCCGCATGCTTGCACACTGTTTGCATCTATTCATCTCCTTGCACTGTTAATATTCACACTATGTCAGTCGGTAAATTAGTTTTTCATTAGCTACCAAGAAAAAAAGATATCAGCAGCACGACAGGTAGTAAGTTAAGAAAGGATCGTTACCTTTAAAATTTTTAATTAAAGTGCATAACTGAAATCGACATGTACCTTGAAAATTATTAACTATACAATGCAAATATTTAAAAACTTTTATGCTTTCCGTTTTCTACCAATTTACTTAATAACTGGAAGACGTCTTTATTTTTAAAAGTAAGCTTTTTTGTAATTTTGCTTTAAAAATAAACTTTATTTTTTTATTTGCTTAACAATATAGAATACTACAAGTCATTTTTAAAACGCACACATTGTGTAGAGCAGAGTCCATAGCTTTATTACATTTTCAGAGATTTTCATTTTCATTTCTTCATTGCTAATTGAATGAAGTAAAGTCAGTTATTATTACGAAAGAGTTCTAATGATGATGGTCATTATTTTTTAAAGTCATGCTGCTGTCATTATCTACGACTTATTTCAAAACAGTTTTAATATCTTTTTTCTAAAAGCATATAAAAACTTCACGTTTTTATGTGGTATGGCATAATACAAGTAAAGAAATTTGTCAATAATTGAATTTNTTTTAATATCTTTTTTCTAAAAGCATATAAAAACTTCACGTTTTTATGTGGTATGGCATAATACAAGTAAAGAAATTTGTCAATAATTGAATTTAGCTATTGAAGCAGATTGTAGGATAGCTTATGTTTATATTGTACAAAAAAAGATAAATTGACAAGAACCAAATTAGTATCATCATCATCATGATTCATCCATCTATCTACATTAAGCATGTTTCCTTTTTTATGTAATATCATATAACTTTTTAAGGCAATAAAAGAAATAAATTTAGAAAGAAAAAAGTTTTTATTCTGTCAGTTCTGCTCTAGCTTTTAGAAAATTGAATCTAAACTAACATGATACTTTTTGTCGTCTATAATTTAGCGTATATACCTAGTTGTGCACGGTATAACATGACATTACATGAGCAAATGTTAGAAATGGTGAAAAATATAGTTTGTGCGTTGGCGATAAAAAGTTGTTTATAGAATGATTGTCAACCGTGCAAAAAGTATCACTTTCATTTTCATTCTAGTACTATACCTATTATACCTTTCATTTACTCTACCAACTTTACCTACACACACAAAACACGTTAGTAAGCCAGTCAGTCATTCAGTCACCAGTCAAGTAGAAAAAAAATAACTTTTTATATGCATCATTGAGTTCATTCGTTGTAAAAAAAAGTAAATTATAACTTGAACAGAGAAAAAAACTGTTTTCTTTTTGCGGTTAGCTTTGCTAAAGGTTCTGATCATTGTTTAGCCACATGATGTTTGACTAGAGCATTTTGTGATAATTTCAAATTCTTTTCAATAATTGACAGTCACACGGTCACCAATTTTTACTGCGTATACCTACTAAACACAGGTTGATAAAACGATTATGGTAATAATATAATATAATAAATAAAATGTAAAATAATAGGATAATAAAGTGCTACTGGTAAATAATAATTATAGATATAATTAAAGCTTTTTTAAATAGAAAACCTATACGTGATATAGCGAATTATTATGCATGCCTGTGGACTTTAACATATCAAGAGCAACGAACGCTGTTATACAATTTGCCAAAAATATTCATTTCCTCCCATGCATTGTTTACCATAATGTGCCATTATTGTTGTATTCTTTATTTTAACTACATGATAAAAGCACGCCAGAAAGTAAAATGTGGTGATGTAAAGTCACCTAATGTCATTAACAGGTTTTGCCTATGTACTGTGCTCTTAGCTATGCGATACAAGTGCGTAGGTAGTTTTAAAAATTTTGCATTGTAACAAAAAAAAGTTGCTTGCTCACTTAAAAACTGCCAAAAACTGCAGTGTAACTAGCAGTAATGTTTCTTGTCTGATGTTATTATGTAGTTTAGTGTTTGGTTTTCGAAAACTAATTTGTTGTATAAAACAGAAAAATACAGTAATTTGTTAAGTGTAATCACAATATCTACATTACTTTTGTTTATACTGTTGTCATACATAATGGTACAAGCAGATTCTTCCCACCCTGTTTCTTGCCCTCTCATCATAATGATGATGATTGCCAAAACGAGCATGATATATTCTGCCATGTCATAATTTTTCATAAAATATTATGCCCTATCTGTTAAAATAGGAGCAATAAAACAAAAAAGTCATTCAATTATAAAGTAATTTTGGTATTAATGTTTATTTCACCAAATATAAAAGACTGAAAGGTCTATAATATACTTATTTAAGGGTACTGATATTGCAAAACGAGCCCAATTTTTGTGAATGTTAAATCACTTTTCAAATTAATTTTTATTATTTTAAATTCCTTCGTCATCGTCATTATTTTCCTTGAATTACTATTGGTGGCAGGCAGTTGCTGTGCACAGTGGTGGCTCAGTGCCCTGCATTTCTTAATTTCGCTGTAAAAAATTTTGAGATGTCTTCTTGACTTGTTTTTTGTATTGATAAAAGATATGAAAAATTAATGTAATAATGTACCGTTCTTCTGCAAAAGATCTATTTCGTGATCTGATTGTACTTGTAAAACCAAGCGGGATTTCAATTCGACAAGTAAGAGACCTTGCCGCTGTTATTAATATTAATATTATCTTGAAAATACTCATCAGCGCTTTGGTAAAAAATAGGCAGATCATACACCATTATAATAACCATACGAAAAATATTTTTGAACAGGGACACGCGAACAGAAATACAATGATTAAAGTTAAATGAAGGAATCATGCCACCATAATTTTTGAATGATGATCACCCACCGTCGCCAGCATGATGATGATGAAGATATTCATGCCTTGCGTATAATTTGCAGAGCTGAAAAAATAAGTCTTTTCGAAAATAATAATAATAATAATACAAACCTATAAATGTTGAGCGTTTTCATGATACTGGTAACACAATTCAATTCAAGCACTTACACATACGTACATAATATGTATATACGACAGCATCTTGTAATCTCATCTCCTTCATTTTCAAATAGAAAAAGGTGCACAAAAAAGCACACGTAGGATTTGATGGTGGTTGAGTCAGTAATAAAAAATAAAGTAATTTGAACTGTAACAATGCAAATTGTACGGTTTATCGCACATAAACAGAAAAAAAGGCTGATGATGAAGTTGGCGTGATGTTGGTGGAAGTGGAGAAGGTAAAAATGCCTAATATACGCATGTACTGTGTCAGAGAAATAAATTCAGATGCCAAAAAACGCGTTGCCAACCTTGTCATGCTTAAAGGGAGGGGAAGTAGTAAAATATGCCTCCCTCCCTACAACTAACTCCATCATATATCTACCAACAACCTAACTTTACACAAAAACATTTAAAATCATTCAGTCAGTTTTATATTAGGAGCCAAGGGTTGTTGATTGTGTGTGTGGTGCAAGTAGTAAATGGAAAAGTGTTTTAAAAGAAAGGGAGTGCGCAGCAAGTGACAACAATTTCAAAATAATAGTATATATTAGTTGACACTCGTTGTTGTCGTCATTTGTTACAACAAGTTGGGCAAAAGCTTAAAAAAAGAGCTACAAAGAAAAAGAGAGATTATAAAATCTTTGAAACATTTCAAAGTGTCGCTTGAAACCATGAAGCAGTGATTGTAAAGATTAGATAAGTGCGAATTCTTCACGAGTGCTTAGTCTGATTGTTGTTATTACTGCTTTTAAAAAGTGTTGAAAGAGGAGCAATTTAAGAGTAAGTAAAAATGTCATGTAATTCTTTGTGAATGAAGCATGACTTTATGTGAAGGTGCCTAATGTTGTTGTTGGCATTGATGGTAGGATTTACATATTATAGTAAACCAAAATGAAAACAAAACGGATCACTGATTTTTTGTAAAAGTCAAGTCAAGGCTGTCTTCAAAAAATGTGTACACATAAATATACAATAAACAGGCAAATTGGTACTTTTGCAATGAGCAATTTTGAAGTTTTGAACAACTGTTTCTTATTTTTTTGGTTTAAAAATCAGGAGCAGCAGCAGCGTTCAGGTTCACGCATTACCTTCAACAATTTAATACTGTATCTAACTGTTGCACGGAGTCATTTGCCATTTCTGGTCTGCAGGAGGCACTAATGGCAATGAGTCCGAATCAATAGCAATAAAATGATACGCATTTACCAAGCCGTTTTCTTGTAATTCTACCATTTACCCAAATTAGTTTTCTTGTTACGTTACATGATATTATTAATATTAATAATGATACATCATTTATCTCTGTTGTACGTAGTACAACTCGCCGAATAGCTGGGATTAATATTTATGTAGTTTGCGTTTTAAACTACTGCTCTACAAAACAGATTGTTCATGTTGATCGACCGGACCAGATCACCATCATTTCTAAATTTCAAACTCAAATCGTTCAATCCTTGACTTGCTTTTATTTCGTGATTCATTTTACGAAATACGAAACGAAATTACCTGCTGCACAATTTATAATGTATAATTTATAAAGATAACTTTGCCGTATATTTTATCATCATCGGTAGTGTTCGAGTTAAAAGGATTTAGCGAGCAACATTGTTTCAAAGAGAATTTTTATAACTGAAAGAATGAAGAAAGCACAACCAGGATAACGAAATACCCTTAAGTTAACGTCATCATAGCGTCATATTCAAGGTATAATCAGTTTTAACCTCCTATAATACTCCCACGCAAGAGTTCAACTTTGAGTGGTAAAGTTTTTATACTATAGTTTCTATACTATAAAATCACAAATATAGTTTTTGGTTAAGCTGGGTTAATTCAAAAAAAGCAAGTTGGTATTTTGTAAGAATTTTTTTTACTATTATTGTCTTGCTGCACTGTTGCATATTGGCAGATATAGAAAACTAGTATTTTTTTACAAATAAAATCAACCAAGATTGATCAACAAGAAAAAATGTGATAGAGTTCATTCATTCATGTCTCGTTTCAATTTCAATATTATTCTTCTTATTCCCTAAAGATATTTAATGTCTTGTCGTCACTGTCACTAGCCAAGAATAGTTCTTAAAGGCACAAGAAATTCTGTACAACAACTTCAGTCACCTAACTGCAGTCATCAAGTCAGTTAGTAGTAGTAGTAGTGGTGACAGCATGCTAGTAAACATAACAAGTAGGTACCTATTTCTGCTGCATTGTTGTAACTTACTGTCGTGCTATATTCGACAGTTTTAAAATTACTCATTTCTGCTCTTCTATTCTTAGCACTTTGTTCATCATCGTTTGTCTCTTTTGTCATTTTTATTTCAGCAGCAACAGCAGTCGCAGCATCAACAGAAGCAATACAAGAATTTTACAAAAATTTTTGCCATTTCTTTTTTGATTAGATGAGGTGCACGACACAGCAATAAGCTTAATGAGATTGATGACAACAAAAGAGGAAGCGTTTATTGTTTACTGTGAAGTAAGCAGTGTCTCATTCACTTGCACTGACTTTACTACTTACTTTATGCGGAGGAACACACACAATTTTTGTGCAGGTTAGTTGTAAGTTGTGAACTAATGTGTAGTAATCTTTGTGAATTGTCAGTAAGCCAGTAGCACTTTTTTTTCTTTCAAAGAAAAGTGCAAACTGCTATTAACAGACAAACGTGTTGTTGTTCAGCGTTCTCATCGGTTATCGTTCATCACACCACAGTGGGGCACTGCTTTACTTATTTACCAGCAGCGCTAGGAGCATCACATTTGTAACAGTAACCGCTGCGCTTGCATATTACTCACTTTCAGTTTCATTTTCAGTTGCAGTTCCTACAAACTATTTTCTGTCCCTCTTCTTGTGCCTGTATCTGTATCTATATATATGTTCGTGCGTGAGTTTTTTCCTGTGTGAGTCCACATTATTGTTGTAATTTCTAAGCAAATGTGATTGTTGTCTTGTATGGATGGATTTGGATTACCTATCACTTATCAACTTTTACGTTTTATGGGAATGACAATCAAGAGACGGAATGTAAAAGTGAGTTGTGCTGCTGCTACTACATATATTATATATATTGGTGATTGGCAATGATGACATTTACAAAACAACAAAATACGGCAAACAAACAAGCTCTCTTTGATTGAATTGAACTGATTAGATTGAGAAGCAATAGACGATAAAGTGTACTAGTGTACAGTGTACAACAACAGGAAATGGATGTGTAAAAAGAGAATCGCCTTACAGCATGTCCGCTTTTTAAAACGTACCTATAACGGAATATTGGTCTCTTGCTTTCATTTACACTTTTTTTATTCTGAACAAGTCGTTTTAGTTGAAAAATATTCTAGTGATTTCTTGTGTTGTCTGTTAAACTGCATGAAAGTCTGTCTTCTAGTTTATCCAGTGAATAAGTTACCACGCAAAAGTTGAAAATAGAAATAAATTATAGTATTAGCTGTATAAAATGAAATATTATGACTAGTAGTGACATCAACATGTAATAAGAAGTTTACAGTGGATCGCGAAAAAAAATCAAGTTTTTTTGGAGGGGCAATATGCTCCAACGTTTTACATTTAGAAAGGTTATTAATACTGGCCATTATTGATTACGATTATCCTTAATATCCAGATTCCATCTAGGTTTACATTACATATCCGGATTATAAGAGAAGCTACCAAATATATTTACTTTGTTTTTAGATGGGCGTAGTAGCCATGCTGTTGATAGGAGCCACCGTTTTTTCTTCTTTTCTACTTCTTATGATCTCTTCTTCCGGTGTGGTGGATGCAGCTCCTAAGGAAGATCCAGTTCGTGTTGCATACTCTGTGACGGAAAAGAAATCTTCCTCTTCATCTTCATACCGGAAAGGTCCTACGGTTCGGCTAAAGCAACAGCTGCCCTTTGCAGAGAGCACATTGCCCCATGCGCCGGTGCTTAGGGAAATGAGTGAGGCTGAACAACACGACATGTCTACATCCACCCCATCTTCGGAAAGTTTGGAGTCACAACTTCAGAGTCCACATATTGTCAGGAAAAAAGCGTTGGTGGACTTTGACACTTCTGCAGCTGCAGATGATCTATTGCAAACATTGGAAATGTTGCAGTAAAAACGAATACAAAATGACTGACAACAACTGACTGAAAAGAAAGTTGTGTAGAAATGAATGTGACAATATTATTACTATTTTTTAAAAATCTTTCTACTGAAATAGCAAATTATTTGTGATCAAGTCATACATGAACAAGAATATGAGTGTATGAATGAAACAGCATATGCTGTGAGTTTGAGTGATTTATAGAAGTAAGTGTAGTTTTCTTAGGATGAAATGTGGTTCGTTAACCAATTTTATTTTTAATTTTTTTGAACTGGTTAAAAATTGTTTCATGCGTAGTATGGAATTTTTTTCCAAGTATTGCTTAATACAAGTAAAGTAAATCATACAAAGTCATTTTCTGAAGAACAGTTTAAATCTCTTAAAATATAAAATATACAAATAAAAAAGGTTCAAAAAAGTTCCTTAATTAAGTGATTAATGTAACGTTACTTATAAAAATTAGTTTAGTTTATAGCTTGTTATAATTATATAAATTTATTTTCATTTTTTCTTGCACTTTATCCCCTTTTAAGTAAAATATTTTTTCCATGATTTATCGACACACCAAACAAACAGTTGCGTTACATTATTTTTTTTCTTTCATCACATTATGGTGTATATATTAAGGCATATAAGCTGCTAGTAAATCGGAGTAACCATTAATAATGTGAGAAAAGACTTTAGACACCAAGATATCTTAAACATTCTTTGAATATATTCTTTTAAAATATTATTGAATACCAATAATTGCGTAGCTTCTTTCATGTATGATGTGTAGCTTTTACATGACGTTTTTACAAAATATTTCCCGAACATGATATAATCTTTGGTAAACGTTTACATAATAAAATCCCTATTTAAAATACATAATATAAAAACTGCGTAATGTTTTGATCGGTTATATATATAGTGTAGTAAATCTATCGCTAATTGCGTATAAAATGAGTAAAGTCTCTCAATAATAAACACGTGGCATGAATAGGTATACCCTGTTGAGTTTCTTAAAATTTTCAGTTCAGACTAAAATGAAGCTGTTTACAACAAAATAATTCTTGTAAACCATTACAAGTTCTTTAAAAATAACAGAAAAAAACAATATATATTAACACATTCTTATTACATTTTTAAAGCCGCTTGGATTGGATTTTGGAAGATTAAACTTACCTTTACTTCTGTAGTAGTTGAAAAGAAAAATAAAAGAAGAAAGCAAAAAATACGACTGTTGTGCTGATTTAAGCTGATGGTGAGCTTACACGTGAAATAAAATGTTACGAAACAAATAATGTTTGTTTAAAAAGTACAAAGCCTTTTTGTTTTTATCCAGCCTGGTAACAGCTTCACACAGGATATTTTTTCTTTCTTCAATAAATTATTCTTTTTGCATTTCCATCCCCAATCCAAGCGGATTTACAAAATGAAATAATAAAAATGTATTTATTCCGTGCCCCAGAATTCCTGTGGTTCCAAGGCAAAGCTCGTTGTAGACGTAGCACCACATGTCTCGAGAGTATCTTCAATATCATGAAATCCCCTTTCTTTGGCAATATCCAACGGTGTCTTTTTGTCATGAGTTGACTGACAATTAATGTCCGCGCCGTATCGCACAAGAATTTTCACCAGAGCAGGTAACTCCTTCTCTACAGCCACATGCAGTGGGGTGTATCCATCTGAATTTTTTACGTTTAAGCCTAATCCTAATCCCGCATTTTTTGCCACACATCTTGTGCATGGACAGAGAGGATGACACTCTGAGATTTTGTTAACTGAGTGCAGATCATTCTCAGGATTAGATAGCTCCTCGGCTGGAATGCCAAGGTAGAAAAGGGCAAGAGGCAAGTCTTGTTGATGGATTGCACAAAAGATTTTCTTGGTGTCGTGCTCTAGAAAAGAAAATTAAAAAGGAAATTTAATGTATAAATTAGATTTAATAAATTTTATACGGCTGAAGACTCATTTTCTTTTGTCCAGTGATGTCAGTTATTAGATTTTATTACCTTTTGTATCCTCCATCACAGTGTGTAATCCTGTAAAAGCGGATTCTGCAGACACGATCCGACAATCCTCTAAACTTTGCACAGAGACCTTCCTTATATGTTCATATTCTCCACTGGTATTTATGACATCTCCCACATTAAGGTAGTTGTCAGCGTATACGTTCCCGTTGTTTTGGTGGTACTCTAGATGGTCGACGACATTTTGCAACAAAGATTTTGTTGTTATCTCTTCATTAATGCCTTTCATGGGATTCACAATGCTGGAAGTGCGACGACTCCTTGCTACCACTGACGTAGGAGTTGCAATAGTCATCATGTTGGTTGGAATCACGTCAGGCATTGTTGTTGTGCTGGTTTTTCTACTGGGAACCACACTGGGATTTCGACTGGCGTTGCGACTGTTATTTCCGGATCTATTCTTGTTGTTTATACTTTCCAGTAGAATGTTATCCTGTATGGTAACTTTTTCTGGTATTGGAGATGGTTCTTTTGGCTCTGTGATAAGCATCACGATTCCCCCGCACTCTTCTTTCTGTACCATCTCAATGTTAATAAAATCTCCGTGATTTACCTCCACAAGGGATCGTCTTCTGAGAGACCTTTGAAGTATTTTGAGAATATGAATATCGTGAGCGCAATCCAATGGCGTGACATGCCGAATATTATGAATTTTTATTGCAGCTCCATGTTCCACCAGAATTTGAACAATTCCTTGAAATCCCCAACGACTTGCAAAATGTAAAGGAGTGTCTCCCTTTTGGTTCCTTGCACTGATGTTGAGTTTTTTGCCACGTCGTTCAGAATCATAAATTAGAGCTTTAACACATCCTTCATGCCCATTTTGAGCACTGAGATGAAGAGGAGTATTCAGTGCAACGTTCCTAGCCTCAAGATATGAGCCAGAGTCTAGTAAGAGTAAAAGAGCGTTTTGGTGGCCTCGGCTGGCACAGAAATGAAGAGGAGTCATATTCTGTGTAATAAAAAAGAGTGCAAATGAAATTAAAATATGTCTAAAAATTTTGTGATTTAGTGGCAATATTAATAATTTACATGTAACAGAAACTCACATCAATATCTTGAGCTTCTAGATCTGCTCCTGCTTCAATAAGCCACTCAACAATTCTTGGTCTTCCGTAAATACACGCCACGTGTAGCAATGTAAGACCCTCGGTAGTTTTCAGGTCAACTGCTGGAACCGTTATTTCCGCTTCTTCTGCCTTTTTCAATTCCCTCGCCGTCTTGATCATAGTTTTCGTGCAATTCTCACATTGACAAAGTGGATGACAGAGTCCCTGAAAGTCTATCGACTTATTACGCGAAGGTGGTTGTTCCGCTTCCTTCATTTTTTCTTGCTGTATTTTCCT
>JAHZMT010000322.1:0-27851 GCA_027743785.1 Sinhomidia bicolor
GGTTTTTCTTCTTGGAAATAAAAATGATATCAGAGTGTATCATCATCATATTCATTTTTCTATGTATTCTCACCATATATTTCATAACAAATAATAATAATAATAGTATATGTACAAGTTGGCATAGAAAAACTATATACAAGAAAGCACCGTCGCCACCGCCAACACACACCGCAGCAAATCAGCAGAATTTTTTTATTCACTATCTTTTTTTTACATGTATATTTATATATCATTGTGCTTTATTCGCCTGGTTCCTCGTCATTCGAAGGAAATCATGCTAAGGATATGGTGGATTTATTTCACTTGGTTGGACAAAAGGATTCTCTTTTTTGTGTTTTCTTCTCCATCCATCCCTTTTTTCTTTGCTTTTTTTCTTGCTTACTTCTCCTCCTCCTATTTACTAAATACGTACACACTACCCAGTTTTCCAGCAGTATGTACAGAAAAATGCTTTATAGAAAGAGAAGAGAGCTTTACTCTCTCTCTCTCTCTCTCTGCCTCTTTATTCTTGTTCTTGATCTTTTATTTTTCTCTTTCTCTCTCTCTCTCTCTTTCTCTCCTTTTTTGCTTTAAATGGGCCTACGTATATACAATGTTAGTATATAAAGTAGCCTGAGTGGATATATAAATAAGTGTGGATTTATATGAAAGTATGTATGCTGCGCTGCTTTTCCTGCTCACTCTTTTACTGCTGCTGGTGGTGTACTCCTAATTCTGCTGCTTTGCTTTCCATCTCCTCTCAAGCGATGGTGATGGTGGGATGTATTCTGGGATTACATTAATCTACACAGCCGCCTGGAAGACAAGTGTAGCGTCAAAAACATCACGACTCTTACCGCAAAGGCTGTCCGTATTTTTTGGCAATAATGCGTATATCTCAATAGATAGTGAGCAGATAGAAAAATCATGAAAACACAATGTGGTGTAACAATGCTCTCGTTTGCTAATGGCCAAAACCGTCTCACTACAGTATACTCAATAAAGGTGCTGCTGCTGCTGCATAAGGAAAGCAGTGTGCTTTTTTATAGTTATTATTATGATTATTGTAAATTTACAATTTATAATGCTGCGTATCATTTTCCATTAAACCACTAGCTGATGAACACACCACAGAATCTCATCGCTTGCCACCGCCAGTTTCCATCGCCACCACAAAGACCATCACACACCAAAGCATTCATATTTAATGATGATAGCAGCGATTTAGAAGCTCATATTATTATTATTATTAAAAGTAAGGGGAATGTAGTACATACATACCTACTTGTATTGTAGATTGTAGCACTAGTAGGTATTGTAATATTGTGTGGGCGCCAGTACACCAGCGCAGCGTTTTTCTCCCTGCCCTTGAGAAACTTTAAAGTTTACTGATTAAACACATAAATTAGAGCCAGCCACACGCTCACCACATTCAAAGGTTAAAACTTGAAGTTATACATATTTTTGCACAATGTCAGATTTATTTACAAGCACAATGCAAAACCAGCAAGGGCTATTTGTGCCATAGAGCAAGCGGTTAACCGCATGAATGAACGTTTATTCTAGCGGTTGAGTAGTGTCCGTTTACCTTCCGGTCTTTGGGTTTGTTAAGTAAATAGTTGTGAATGAGTACATGGTATCGGACGTGATCATCATCAACGTAAGGACAAGTAGTGGGGAAATTATGTTGTCAGTATCAAGGTATGTACGATTTTGTTTACAATATTAGGTATTTTCTATTCTTCAGACGTTATTTACTTAACGAGAATTTACAGCGAGAAATCAAAGTCACTTTGCAGCATTCTTAAACACGTTGCTACAATTATGCTCGTCCTTTAGATTTTCAATTCAATCAGGAATTTTTTTCCTCTGTAAAGCAAAAATTTTGTAAAACAAAGAAATTGGTTTGTAAGGAGAAAAGTATCTTTTGTTGCACTTTATATTAACTTAATTGTTGTTTAAGAAATAAGAAGCGTGACCAGACGATAAAAATTGCGTGAAGAAGACAAGCCGAAGGAAAAAAAAGAAGCGAAAAAAAATTACGTGAAGAACAAAAATGCAATTATCTCATTAGTCATGTCAGCCAAAAAACCAGGTGTTAACGATAGGTGTTGTTATCTTTCTACATGATAGTGATACTGACGCTGCTGCTACTACTACTACTTACTACTCCTGAGTAAAATCAAAATACAGTGTTGTTTATCTGATAGGCAAACACTAGTTTTTATAATACTTGCCAAAATAAAAATATCCAAAAAATACTTTTTAAAAATGCTGCATATAAAATTATATTTGAGGTTTAGAGCAATGTAGAAAAATGAATGATACGTAGCGAATAAAAAAAATGTATGCATGAATGATAGATCCATAAACTTTATAGCTTATCTTTCAGCAATTATGACATTTAATCTGGTTAACGGATTAATGAGTTGGGAGGACTGAATGATAAAAGAAATCAAGACGAAGAGTATAAAAGTAATAATATAAAATACAAATGCTGATAGTGGTGATGATGATGATACGTGAAGGCTGGCAATTTTCAAATGTGCTTAAATATTTATGTAGATGGATGACGACGACGATGATGATGATGGTGTGTATAGAATTGTTGTGTAATGTTGTTTGATGTTGAAAGGCACACGAAGAAGAAGAAGAAAAAAAGAAGCAAAAGAAAACGGAGGAGCTGAGCAGTAGATTTTATTTAAAAAATTCTTCGTCTTCTTTTTCTTAATTTCTTGTTAGCAATATGGATGGATGATGATGGTCTAGTTGGTGAGTATGAAAAGAAAATGATAGGATGCTCCACATGATGATAAACTGCTAATCTGCGAAATCATGACAGGTTTTAAGCACATTGCTTGATAACTCGTCATGTGATGAATGTGATTTTTTTTTCTCCTTCTTCATTTTTTTTGTTTTTAGCAGCACACAGAGGTACCCCTCCATTACTATTACTATTATTATTATTATCATCATCATCATCAAAATATACATATTATACGAAATATATAAATGTACGCAGACGTACATACATAGTTGCATGCAGTAGTGGTCGTGGCAATCTGCAATAATATTAGCATTACATGTTTTGAATGGTTGACGTATAATGATTACATGTAACAGAGACCCTTGTTTTTTTTATTTTAACTCCTGGCTCACTTCCTACGGCAGTAGTGGTAACAGAAGTAGTAGTGGTAGTAGTATCAAGCGAGAGAAGTAAATATTTTATTGGTATATTTGCTCATTTTTTTGTTTTAAAAAAGAGTAAAGTTTGCTTGTATGTATGTATGTGTGTGTGTGTTTGTGTGTTTGTGTGAGGGATTTAACGCCTGGTGTGAAACTGGTTTGGGAGTGAAAGGGAAGACTAATGGAGAAAAAAAGGTAGATTGTCTTTGAGAGCACCTAATTGCTACTGTTGTTTGATTGAGCTTGTTGTTTCACATTATTCCTTCAGGACAGAATATATGCATGTCTTGCAAAAAAATTATTGTAGAGAAATTATATGCTGACGGGGACTACCACCACCACACCGTCATCATCATCAACACCAGCACCACTGCTGTTAATAATAATGGCAAGTTAGAAGCAGTTTTGATATTGATGATACACTCGCTTTTAAAAGCTGGCATACATTGTTTTAATGATGATTATTTTTGTTTGGTGGTCAAAAAATGCAAATTTTTCATGCAAAATGCTCTAATGCTGGCTGAGAAATGAAGATAAAACGAAGTTGTGAGGAGATTTTAATTTGACCACACACCATCAAAACTGCTGCTGTTGCTGCTTGTACGTAGTATTTTTTTATATGCATGATGATCGTGTTTGTTGTTGAATTCATATATAGGTATACAGACATAGATATATGTTTTTGCTTCAATACTATAAAAAATACAAAACGTGTGATAATCAGAAAGGCGATGTATCATGTGTGTGTGTGTATTTCATCCATAAACTTACTTTTCAAAATTGCCAATCATCTTGAAGGCTTCTCTTCTTTTGGGGAGTGAACTCTGGACAATGCATATCAAATTTCTAATGAGGTATGAAAATGTTTCTTTTTAAAATGTACTGTTGAAATGGGTAATTTTCACAGTGAAATGATTTGTTACTTACAATCATCATCATCATCATCACGCAGATATGTTTTTGACTTAAAAAGTGTAAAATAAAAAAAAATTAATAATAATAATATAAAAAGGTTACACACATACCCTAAATAATATGTTTGATCGTATATATACACATGTACATACATACATACACACACATATTTACGATCCATTTACCACCATCAGCTACAACCAAAACTCCCCAAAAAAACAACCCCATATCATCGTTATCAAAGGATGATGTCATCCTAAAACAAAAATTACGCAAAAAGATTTTTTTTTTCTAATATGCATTCACACTCCCATTTTCTGTCCGTGTGTGAGTGAGATGATTGTTATTATGATGATGATGATGATGAAGAAGAAAAAAATAAATATGTAGCAGCGATACGATTAACACCAAAAGTTTTTCAAGAGTGTAAAACAATATTTCATGATCTTAACAAGGTTGTGATAATAATCCTCCTTTCTGCTGGCCAACAATGCAGGGCAGTCGAGTCTGACTTTTAACTTTTTGAAAAAAATATATTATTTACTGTCTCAACATCAACAACATATCACCATCGCCACGTTCACAAAACCAGCAAAAAAGGTATAATACTTTCTTAACCTACCTATACAGAACATGCATAACTTTTTCCTTCACAGGTTTTAATATCATCATTACCATCACGTCAGAAATAAATGGTGCAAATGCAAACATACCATTATTCCTCAGATAATCTTAGTAATAATAACAAGAGCAGCAGGAGTAGCAGCAAAATAATGCATTTTTTGTACAAAAAAAATAAAATAAAATTGGTATGAAAAATCGCATAGGTATTATTCAACAATTTTCAACTTGAAGATACACACACATTTTTTTTACTGTTTTCACGGTATTAAATCCATAAGTGATAACAACGTCATGTAACCTTATGTGATGATGGTGGCGGTGGTGGTGGTACGTGTGATGTATTATGTATACGAAATGGAAATAATCACTCTGCTACTCCCTGATGATTTCAAGATACGATACAGATATCTCTCTTTTCTTCCTCTCTCCGCGTCTTGTCCACTTTTGTTTGTGTGAATAGATTTACACACAATGAGCCTCATAATAACAATAATGATAATAACAAGGAGCCAGTTCATTTCCTTCAGTTTTTTTGTTGTTGTTACTCCTGCTGCTGCTGATGTTACTTCCATTCCATTATAATGGTAGCAGGAGTAGATTTTTTTTTTTGCTTTAGTTTGCTCCCTCCGTGCCAGCTTTGATGTGATGAGTATATATATATATATATATATATATACCAATGTGCTGGCTGACTGTTGTGTTGTTTGTGTTTGTTTTGTTCTTCTATTCTATCTAGCCATCCGTCTCCCCTCAAAAAATCAAAGGAACAAAACATCATCATCATTTAATACTACACTACTAGAGCAACAGCAGAAGCAGTCAGTCAGTCAGTTAGTAAGAAAGAAAGAAAGAAAAAGAAAAAGAGGAAAAAAGGCCAGCATATTATGTATAAGAAGCAAAAAAAATATTAGGATGATGTTGACGGGAAAAAATCGTGGAAGCATGAGAATATGTAATAAAAATTGAAGAATCAAAAAGAATATATAAGACAAGTAGGCACAAGGCGAAAACTGCTCACGCCCAAAGACAACACATTGAACCTACAATTTTCTTGTGAGAAGAAAGGATGCCCAATTTCTTTTGCCACGTCCCTTTCCATCAACAAAAATTACTAGTCTGCAAACAAGAAGATTTTTTGTACACATATTATATCATCTCATCGTCGTGGTTATAGAATATATGCACGTACGTATGTATATATTTATTAGCTTACGGGCTCAAAACGCACACACACGTTATTTCAGGGTGTACGTGTAAAAACACGCATCTATTACATGTCTGTCTTCATTTTCATTTTAGTTTTTTTTCTACAAAAAAATGTACCTGTTGTTGATTTTGTACTATTTTCAAAATAAGCTATACAGCCAACAGTATCATGTATGTATGAAAAGCGACGAGAAAAAGGAGACAATCACTCAAGCAGAAAAATGTTTAAAAAATATGTATAAACCGAGGGGAATTTACTTAAAAAATGTTCATAGCCTGAGACTTTATGAAGTTGTGAGTATGAAGATGGTTGTTTTAATGGAATTTACTTCTACTCGTACGAAATTTACAGTTCAAGTGTAAGTTGAGTCCTAACAATGTAACTTTGCGACCTTTTGCATATTATGTAAACGGTGGGGGTAAAATTTCACACCTGATTGTTATGCAATATTACCTCTGTTTGTTCAACAACAATTGCTGGGGGTGGTTATCCTTTTACGCCAGCATTTTTAAATTAATTTACCTCTGCGGAGTATTTAGAGTGACGAGATGTGTCGAACAAATACTTACCTGGCTTTTGTAAAAAAAATTAGCCACTATCATCACTTGTGCAATTGTAGACAGGTAATTTAGATTAATTTTTAAAATAAATTTTTGCAATTTTTTTTGTTCGTTTATACTTTTTTGTAACAAACAATAGCATACAAGTTTATAGCTTTCTTCCTTTTCTTCTCTTAAAACTATACATAAGCATATGCAATAATAACAATAAAACCACCGCATGAAAAAAATGAATTGAATTTTTGTGCTTGTCTCTAGAATTATTATTATTATTTTCAAAGGATTATGTTCATTGCATGAGTAAAACTTAGCCACAGAGTTGTAATCCATTGACGCTTAAAACTAGTTTCTAGTCACTTTAGTTGTAATAAAATAATGAAGAAATTCTCAGCTTCTTCTATTTTACGGCGTTTTTTTTCAAACTGGACTTCAAAAGTTGCCGATTGGGAAAATTAGCTAATAGTATATCTCAATAAGTGCCTGCTCTCTGCGCAGCGCCCACATGCATGCATGTTTTTTTTCCTCTTCTTCTTCTTTTACCTCCTCTCATCCTCCTCTCACTGTGCACTCCATTCACTCTTCACAGCAGCGAGTCATTCGGCTTTTGTAGTAGTACTTTGGTGGTGGTAGCGGCGGCGGTGATGGTGCGGTGGTGTGTGCACTTTATATTTACTACTATTTACCTTTTCCTTTAGCTTTACTACTTGCGCCGAACGAAATTATGATTAGCTTTACATCCTCCTCGCATCATCATCATCATCATCACCATCACCACTCGAGAAGAAAAATATAATCATTTTACTTTTTTTATAACTTTTATACCGCCACTACTGCACTGGCAGCAGCAGATGCAACGAAGAAAATCCGCTGAATTACTACTACTCTGCACTTGTGCACATCTCTAATCCCTACCTAGAGATGCTATATAATATGTAGATGATAGAAAGGAATAATAAAAAAAATGTTTAATATTTTTGAGTGTCTGTATGCATGAAAGAGTGTCGGCAATTTTATAATAATATAGTGATACATACCGAAAAAATTAAAACAGGTAATAGACAAGTCAACACAGAGCATTATAATAACACTCTAGGAAAGAGCAACAAGCGGCATCAGTTCTTTTTTAAACCAGAAGCTCATCATCGAGGAGTGAAGCAAAAGCTTCTGTTTTTGAATATTAAGTACCGCTATAGGGGGTTTCTTGTGTTGCTTTTCTTGCTTTTTGCTTTACACACTACTGCCATTCTTCTCTCTTTTTAACAATCTTCTTCTTCTTGCATTCTCCTCTCTCTGCAGTAACACTTTGACTTTTTACTTTAGTTTTGTCATCATCCTCATTATCTAGTAATGTGCCAACAAGCATAGTAATAGTAATAATAATAATAATGCATTAAAGATGCAATTTGCCAAGAAAACTTCAACGCATAGAAAGTTGGTGGAGTTAGTTGAGTAGGTAGGTTCTATGTAGTATGAAGAATTGTGTGGCATGAGATGTTATTATTATTATGGAATGGTGTACATTGTAAAAAGTACAAAAGTGTACTGGAATGTTACTATTCCATTACTCCATAATAACTAATAACTCCATCTTGTTTATACATTTCTTTGGAAAGCAGGAAATGAAGTAGGCTGTCTAATATATTAAAGAGACTTAGCAAGCATGTATGGTGAAATGATTGCAAGAGAAAGTTTCTGTTTCATTTTTACTTTATTTTAGAGGAATAAAAGGCTAAAAAGTTTTTCAGCTGAATTTTGAGCACTTTTTAGTGCCAAATATTTTTGGACTTTAATTCCATCTCATTCTTGTACTATAGAGTTTTATAGTATACTGCGAAAATGTGCGTGGGGGTTGTTAAATGTTGCACGAGATGCAGTATAATTATTATTGATTTATTCTACGCTTGTACGTAGGTTGGTAGTTATTGTTGTTGTTGTTGTTATAATTATAGCAAAAAGGTTGAACGTTTTAGCACCATACAACGAGCACTGTACGATTGAGTAACAAGCAGTCTGTGATGCTGTGAAGTTGACTGAATTTGTTTCCAGAATCGCCAGCCAGATTCACTCCGTTCACATTATTATTTCAATCGACGCGGCGGAATAATCAGAAGAAGCCACCCGCTACGTACCTTGCTGTTTATAATTTCCTTTCAAAGACGCCGACAATATATTGTTTGCAAAAACCCTTCCTTGGAGATGCTCGACGCACAGTTGTGGTCTTTACTGATTCAATTAACCATTCAAATGAAGAAAAAACAGTAATGGCGAAACATGTAAACAATTATAATAATATATTACCAACTTGTACTACTACTGCTACCACCACATTCAGACGTAACTATAACGTTTTTTTTGTTCAAGTACATTCCTGGGGAAGAATATGTAATAATATTTTATTTCAAAAAAGTACTCACCTGTCCAATAAATAAATCATCTCTGGTTAACAGAGTAAATATTGCATTCAATTATTCGTTTGAGAAATAAAAATGAATTGCGTAATCTAATTTGATATAGTAGCATGATTCTACTTCTGTATTGAATATTATTATTAATTTAGATGAGACCTGCATAATTTTTTAAAACTTGAATTTAGCATTTGAAGCATTACTATTGAAGCAGCAGCAGCAGCAATAACAACAGTAGCAGAGTAAAGAACAACGTTGCATTCTTTCTGTTATAACGGCACCATTATCAAACACCAATTTTCTCCAGTTTTTTGTAGTTAGTTTTTCTAACTTGATCCATCGCAATCGAACAGAGCGGCAGCAGACAGCCGATTCCCTTGTTATTAATAGCGTCCACAGGATAAAGACGCCGGCAGCCTCATCAATTACACGGAACGACGGTGGAGCTCAGCTCAACGTCACTTTGTTATGATCTCCTCAAGTATTATCATAGCACGTCACGTTTATCCTCTGTTGAAGACTTGCCTTCAAAAAGTCTGCTGAGACTTGCTTTCTTCCTCTTCTTCTCCATTCCTTCCCATTGTTTAAAAGGCTTTATTAGTTAAAATATAATAATAATATTAAAGGTAGCATAATAAGACGTACTGGTGTAGTTGACAGGAGATGGTTATACACACGCCTAATAGGTGTGTGTATCCACACACATGTGTGCATAAATAATGAAAAGTATTTTAATAGATAAATAGAATAAATATTATTATTATTGTTATGCCTCGCTGGCATGCATTCTCTCTATTTAAAACAAATCTTCCAGCACATTACTCATTTATTGTCTGAAGGAAACTTCAAAATGATACATGATTGATTAGTGGAACGGCTCAGTGACTCAAAAATTAATGTTACTCTTAATTTAACTACTACTACTACTACACTGTACACGCATGCTTTTAAAGCTGGCAATAATAATGTGTATATATACAGATAATAGCGTTTGTATACTTACACACAGGTAACTAATTTTCGGAAGGAATCGAAAGGAAAAAAAAGAATGATGATAATGATAATTATTAGTCAAGCAAACGTATATATCAAGTACAAGTCTCCTCTGACTAGTTTTTAGTTTTACATACTTCTTCGCTTCGTCTCGTTATCTTAAAGTGGTACGAGCGGCAGCAGCAGCAGCAGCATGAATTTCTCATTTGTTTCAAGGTGGGAGCTGTACACCAATTTACATTATTTGTACATACTAATAATAATAACAGTAATAATGCCATTCTTGCATATCTCCATGAAAGCATGTGAAAAGGAGCCTTCTTCAAGGAATCCCCAGACGTGGGCACCTTGTACTCATTCTTTTTTGTTTTGAAATGGTATAAGTTGGAAGCTCTGTAACTTTGGCGTTCTTGTTTAGGGCGGGTCGTATACAATTACACACGCTAATAAATTGTGTTCGAGTGTTTTGCATTGTTGAAGCTACTACAAGTTTGGGGGTGGTGGCGGTGAAGGCGCTGTTGCTGCTGTTGGAGCCATTGCATGACAATGCTCGACGTCGTCGGGTACGTGCATATGTATATGCATAGTAGTGTCTCATTGCAGTAAAGAGGATGATGATGGTGATGATGGGGAGGATACGGAGAAACAACGACTACGACATTATATTATTGGGTGTTAATGATTTCAGGGTAGTTTTGAGGTGGTGGCTCATTTTCAACAAAACAAATAAACTACATCACAAAATATACCCATCATCACTTGAAAGATATGCATGTCCGAAAGAAGCTCAACCGTCTCGTCTTTTTTTAAAATTCCAATTGAACTGATTAGTCGTACACGACGAGATCGAACATAATAGATTGATTGTTCCTTTGACTTAAGTAACAAGGACATATATGGAATTGCAAAAGAAATGTACCGAGAGAGATAAATCCGTGGTAGTAAGTGCATGTCACTTTGATTATGATTGTACCAGCAGCAAACTTGTCCCTCTTCATTTCGCTTTCTTTGATGAGAGCATTACGTACAATGTGCATATGGTCATTGTACAAACCCAAAAAAACATCAACTTCTTACCCTGCATTTGTTTGGTACGAATTCAAATCATCATCATCATCACGATTTTAACGATAACTGCGCTCAATATGCATACATACATACACATACCGAACTACATGCATTTTACTTTGGGAGAAAAAAAAGAGAAGAAGCATGACAGCGTTACCACACCACACCATCAGTGCTTTAAGTGCAGTAAATAAAATAAAACTCTCCCTTTCAATACTCACCACCACCGTCATTTATTCTTCTGTATCATTTATCGTGACGACATACAGCAAAAAAAAAAGAAATGAAGCGGCACGTTGAAGAAAGACGGAGCGTCAAAAAGAATAAGAAAAAAGCGAAAAAAATTACTACGTAGGTAAAATATAAGTGTATACAAACATACATATTGTAATAAGAATAATATTCATATAATATTTAATTTTGTACCTATACTATTTGTACGTATGTTTGTGTGTAGTTTATAGGTACAGTTTGTAGAGAAGGACAACTTGTACAAACGAATTAAATTGGTGCACTGATGATGATGATATAGGTTATTGAAACGCATGTATTTCAGGGGCGGAATGACGCGATCTTTTCAAGAGATACTAGAAAACTTGTCCATCTATCAAATACTCTCGTCGCTGACTCCTTTGACAGAAATTGGGAACACAGTAGTTATAGTGGTTGGGGTTGTTGTTAGTGCAAACAAGTAGAAAAATGACAGAAAGATCGAGATCCTCCTTTTCGCTTTGTATGTCGAGTAATAATAATAATAATAATAATAATAATAATAATAATACACGTATTCAACCAGCCCAGTGGCAGCAGCAACAGCAGCCGGATTGACAAAACGTTATGAATTGGCAGTTTTGCATGATATTTAAGTACAATGTTTTCTTCTTGTTTTTTTATAAATATGCGCATCGTCTACTATTTTTTTAATTGTAAAGTCTGTCTCGATTTGACTATGAAGATGACACGACGACGCAAAAAATGTAAGTACGTTATGTAAATCGAAAAAGGTCATCATCAAAGATATGTAGAAAAATGAGTATTTATTACGACAAGCTGAATAGCTTCCGTGTGTAGCATTGAGTAAATGCAGAGAGGACATTTGTCAATTTCTAAATATTACATTTTGCCTGTCTTGTGTGACAATTTTGAACATCAAAATAAATGTTGGTTTAAATACTTGAGTCATTAGTACAACGTGTAATTCGGACAGTAAACGTTTAAAACATGCACGCCAATAATATGCTCATCATCAAGACGTAGTGTTCAGCACTAGCATCACTAAACGAGCAAACTTGATATCTTGCATTTTTATAAAAAATCAAATCTGCAGCATCCTTGTCGCATCACATCAATTGCTTATTATTATTATTATTAATACTGATGCTTATCTGTGTTTCATACATGATCACGACGACAATGATAATGATGATGAAAGCGATTGAACAAGTGGGATTCCTATCTTGGTGAGAATAGCCAACTTGGTCAACAGATGAAGAAAAACAACAATGATAAAATGATAATGTCCTGTCGTCTTTTTCTCAGAAAGCACCAGTTTGTGCTGAAATTGTTAGTGCTAGTGTATATTCAACATAGGTATAGAGGTATGTGTGCGTGAAGCAAAGAAAACAAAGATTTAAAAAAATCTGTATATCAGTTTGATTGCGCACATAATATTCAATAAAATAAGCTGATCTAACTGGCAAAGTCAACTAAACGCATAAAAAAGGAAACAACAATAAAAGTTTTACTTTGACTTCTGAGCTGATTGTTTTTATTAGCTGGCTTTCTGGTATTATTTTTTTGCTGTTTCACCGTCGTCTCGTTTAAAAACAATGAACGGCGCACAGAAGAAAATCTGAACAGATCAAAAGTGTAAAGATGTCTTGTTATCAAATTTAATGACTGTCAAGTTGCTCAAGTGGTGTTAATTTCCTTTTTTAAATAAAAAAAAACTACAACTGCCACTACGAGGAAGTATCATAGGTTAACAAATTCAATAATAAGCTACTAGACTAAAAATGTTATACAGAATACAGGGATATTTTGACTTTATACGTTAAGGTACAAAAATTCAATTTGGTATATAACCAGTCTTTAAAAAAATATATTATAATATTATTTTCTGAACAATGTATAATTGGAATCAAAGAATGATGAAAGATGAGATGATCAAAGTTGTCCATGTAACCTTTTGTTCATGTTGTTTGTTGCAGCTGCTGAATAATTTGAATGTTGAAAAAGAGGACAAGAAGTAAAAATAATAATAAATTAGAGGACCAAGCCAGAAAAATAATAATATTATCATTATCATTGTATCGCAGTTTTAACAGTTAAGGTGCTATTAGCATCACCTACATTGTATTTCAGTTCCAATTTCTGATTGTACCTAGCAGATTGTAAGTATGTGTACACATGCTAATACGCAGAGAGCAGTTTAAAGTGTTATGGTACTTGGTACTTATCGTCGTGTGACATCTCATGTGACACAAGTAAATAAATTAACAGGATGAGAGTGTTTTTAGATGAGATATAAGTGGAAATCGATATGACTTTCCTTGCGCGTTTGTAATGATCGATGCAGGCTGATGATAAGCTAGAGAAAAGCTTGTTTGCAGGATCTACAACTAGGTATCTACTACCACGGAAAAATAAAATGTATGCATACAAATTTAACAGGGTGACATCTGACAAACTCATCAAATTAAGGACAAAGTAATTAATTATGTGAGTAAAATAATAGCTTTATATAATAAAAAATACATGAAAGCTCATCATGAATGTACATAAAAGTACATAATAAATGTATAGATACCAAAAACAACAACAACTACTACTACTACTACAACCACAACGTCTTCAACCGTCTCTAAAAAACATGGTTAAACGAGAGTTGTACTTTTCTTTTGGGATCTTTAGAAAAAAGGGTTGCTGCTGCTAGTTAATTTTTCTTCAGAAAATAAAAGCAGGAGCACAGCTGAGTAATAATGATAAATAGGTATAAAAACAAATAAGTCTGGTAGGATGGCGTGAATTGAACTGATATTAAAGTCCAGGAATAAATCATCATGAAAGGTAGCAGCAGCAGTAACAATTGAGAATCTGGTTATGTACGTAGTTGACAGCCGTTTTTTAAAGACGAACTACAAATAATGAAAAGTAGGCTATGAATTGAAAACGGAGAGAGAGAGAGAGAGGCGGGTTGTGGTTATGGTGATGGTGTTTTAGAAGACTGCTCTGCTACCTACCATCAATGCCAAGAAAATATTAGCTTGTAAACCAGGCATACTGCCAAGTGTAATATATTTTTTTTTAAATATATTTTTTTCCATTTTATCTCTTATATAAAGGCATAGTCAGCAGTCAGCATATATTTGTATTGTTATTGTTATTATCTATGAAACAATACAGAGTGAGATCCAGTCGTCAAAAAATAAAGCCCAGAGATATTTAATGTGATGATCGCACAGCTAGAAGCAAAGTCGCTTTAAACGCCTGTCTGGTATTTTTACTCACTTGACCTGACTGGAAGATGATGGAAACGGTGAAGTAACAACGGCAGCAGCAGCAGCAGCCGCCGTGCGCATTTGAACGACGACGACGATGACGATGATAGCTGAGAAGAAAGATAAGCATACACACACTTATAATGATATGTAATGTGTTTGTTGTTGCTTGCTATTATTATTATTATTATTATTAATATTGTTATTATTATATCTTTTCTCATCCACCTTGCTTTTTTTTATCCCAACTGAAACATATCTACCTACTTACCTAGGTAACATTATTTTTATACGGGTATCCATCACGTTCTGGTTACTCCTTTCTTGTCCGTTTTCCTCTGGACCAAGGAAAAAGGTAGGATGATGATGATCATCATCATATTATCATGTAGTAATAATAATACATACCCATATTACAAGATGAGTTAGAAAAGCCGTATAATTTTTTTTTATTCTACCTTCCTTTGGCAATAGTCGCCTCTCTGGTAATATATTATTTTGGGATGGAAGTGATGCTCGTTAATAACTGGCGAGAACACGGTTTGTTTGCTTTAGGAAGAGATCATTTTCTCTCTTCTTCTCCTTCCTTTTTTATTCAATAATATAATAATAATAATAATAATAATATTTCCCATCTTATTTACCAGTGGGTAATGAAATGAATCATGTTCGTCGTCGCCACCATGCCACATCTCATATGCATAATATGCATACCTTTTATTTCCCTTATGACTTGGTTGTAGAACACATAAATACATACATACCAGCTCTTTCCTCCGCAAACTATACATATACATATTACTTCATTCTGCTGCTGCTACACTACTCTATAGCGCACAGACTTTCCCAACGAAACGTGGTTTGGTTTTCCCTTCGCTTTTTTCAGACATGTACAACATCACGGAAAGACAATGTTTTTTTTCTCCCAAAATTCCAGGATGAATGGAATGAGAAAAGTGGATGAGGAGAGGCGGAAGAAAAGTCCTCATTTAATATGTTCCCTCAGACCAAGTTTGGGTTGAATTCATTCCCTCCACAAAAATAACTACATACGACGACGACGACCATGGTGATAGTATACACAGACAGACAGAGAGAGAGAGAGAGAGAGAGAGAACTTCCCAATTTTTCCAAAAAGAATTGTGTATAAATATTCTAAATATTTTCTTTTTAAAAAATTCTCATCTTTTCTATCTATATATATATATACCTATATAATAATAATGTGAATAAACATTCCACTTGCACTTCTTGTTTTTTTCTCTCTCTCTTTCTATCAACATCTTTTTATATAACATGGTATGCTTTCAAACTGGATAAGGACTTGACGGTATATTTACATAAATATAACACATATAACCCACACGTTTACTATGTCAATGCAAACATTATAAAATGCACATTCATTCATCCACAGAGTAAGTTCACAAAAGAACATTGTGCATTTTTTTGTTTTCGTAGACTTGATGCCATTCTATTACAAAATAGTGTTGTTATTATCTGGGGTACTGTGAATACTTGCATACCTACTTCTCATCATTCCTTTATTATAGCAAAGTAACAAGAAGGATTCGACAATTTCAATACTAATATATATTTTTTTCTCCAGTGTAGCAGCAGTCGCAGTGCAGTAATAGGTTGGTCGTATCGGTTCGGTAGGAGTAAAGTAGAGAAGCAAAATAATATATGTAATGGTGTTTGACGATGTTGATGTTGTACTTGTTTCTGTTCTCTTGTCGATGTTGATGATTATCCATTGTGGTTACATGAACTCTGTGGAATATTTTGTGCGTGTGTGAGTTGAGTGAGCCAACCCCTTTCTCATCGTGAAACGGAGAGAAGAGACCACCCTTTATGACGTATCTTAAGCCTGTTAATTGTATTTATTGGCATCGATCTAATCATATTTCAACCGCTAATTGCCTCACACATCCTACTACTCGTTGCTGTCGACGTCACCGTCGTCGTTGTCTACTTTTACCACATAGCTTTTTCTCTCTCAGATAGACAACAACAGCCACCAGGCTATCATCATTGTACGGAAAAGAACACTAACCTGAATCAATGAACAGCCAGGTTCAAAAAAATAATAATAACGATGATATTATATTAGGTATATGCCCTTTCCCTTTTGCTCCAACTATTTACCAGCAGCACACTGGATGACAGGATTTATTAGCAATGTAGGTATGCAAAGGGTCCTTTTCCTGATTTCAGGCTTTTTTATGTGTACTCTTGTTGTGGCAGTTGCTATATGGTGAATAAGTGTGTGTACTTGTACTTGAGCTTATATAAATACTTTTTATTTTGTTCCCTTTCTCTCTTCATAGATGTAATGTACCTACCCACATGTATCATGTATTCTTTAGAATTCTTTCCTTTTCTCATAATTACAACAGCAACAAGCGTGTCTCTCCAAAGGTTAATCCGTAACGATGACGGCAAGTGCTCTCCAGTTGAATAAATAAAATCATTGTATAAAAACAAGCTGATAATGTGTGTTGTTTTGGTTCGGCATTTATCCCAATGGTCAGCAGAAGAGATACAATTGATATAAGTATATTGTTATTGTTGTTTCGTTTGTATGTTTTCCTTGCTGCGCGTATTGTTACAAAATAATACACTATCGTGGTGATTATATAATCCATATGTACAAACATGTCGTTGATAACGGCAGTGAACGCACATATACATACACAATACGCATACAGAAGTATATGTATGTATACAATTGTCAACAATGGGATTATCGGTTTGAGGCCAAAATGAAAACCATTCTCCGCATTGTTTCCCTCATTCCGCGCACAACAAGTTATACGATCACCGTGCTCGGGTTTCAACATTTATATAAATAGTAGTATAGTACCTGTACTACACCGCGTTCCTGTGTCGGTGTGTGCCTCTTGGCTCTCTGGCTACATGGCTGTTTTCTCAAGTCAAAACTGACATAAGAATCCTGTTGAAAAGCTTGGCATAAATACCTTGTGGCGTGGACGGCTGTAAAAATGTTTATAGCGATTATCATTGTAGTTGTGGGGTTTATTACTATTACTAATATTATTATTATAAAGTTGCTGCTCTGTATAATATTGTGCATTATATAAGATTCCTACAACTTTCATCTTCAGCATTTTACTTCGGAAATAATGGTCAATGGTCACCATATTAGTTAGTTAGCAGCAGAAATGGTATAGCGCCTGTACAAGTAAGTCCTGTTTACTAGCTAATAGAGTCTAGTGGAGAATAAAGTGGTGCATACGGCTCTCTTCTCTCTGGAATGAGATCCTGTTGAAAGGTAAACTATTAATTGCAAAGTATTATAAATACTACTACTGTCGCAACAAAACATGCAGTGCGCTACTCAATTATTCTTATATATCTATTTACTTCAACCTTACTACTGCATGTCAACACAAAAAAATGCAGAGTATAGTGAAATATGCTTGGACAGAGACGGAAAAAAATGTATTCCGGTTGTTGTTGTTGTTGGTGGTGGTGGTTTGAGTAAGCAGGCAGGCATGTAAAAAGGAGTTAGATAATTGTGTGAAGGTGCCATAAAACAACTTTCTTATATTTGTCAACTATGAATGGAATGCTGACTTTTGGTATTATTTACTCTCTTCTTTTTTTTTGCTCCTGCTGATGTTGATGATGGACAGATATGTGCATGGCTAGTTTTTTTTCTTCTCTTCGCATAGATAAAAAAAGATGATAGAGTTATGGCAAGTGTGTATGTTTACACTGAGCATGTTCAAATACAATATGTATGTATACGCATAAACATACCGTAAGGATTCCAACTGGGAAAACACAAAAAGAGTCATCATGCCGCAGCCAGAGAAACTGGCAGAAAAAAGCGAAAAAAATGTGTACCTTTCTTGTGTAGCAAATGGAATTCCTTTTTTAAAAAAAATATGTCGCATGCCTCACGAAATAATTACGTTAGAAAGGATTATGATGATGACCGGAATCTTTTAGCCAACGAGGGGTTATCCAGTTTTAACACAACTACCATAAACGTTCCATATGAGAATGTAAGACAATGACGATGGTCATCCAACTTGGCAGCAATAATGGTTGCGCAAAGATGGAAGCAGCAGCAGTTTACAGCGAGTATGATGAATCATTATTGTCGTTCTTTTAAAAGAAAAATAAAGTAACCGCTTGGCTTTGTACTATTGCAAAAAAGTGGTAATAATAATAATAATAATAATAAAAATATTCTCAGCAAAATCTTTGTCGTCACCTCTCTACACTCGTATACCTGTGGCAACCTGTAGCTGTGTTCGTTTTAAGTACACATTCCTCTCATAAAAGGAAATAAATTCTTAGGTGTGTATTTTTATGGGCAAAGCAGCAAGTTTTACTCGCCGCCGCTTCCTTTTCGTTCTCCTATTCGCATTATAATACTCAAACACTCCATTCCCCACTAATTTATGTATCAGCGCTCTTTGTTTGCTTGGAATTTCTCCTGTTTCCCTTGTACACTTTAAGTATACAGCTGCATTGGTAGACCCATGGGAAAAATACAAACGTAATCTTGAAAAACACAGACATTGATTAAGGGAGTTCCACACCAAATGATGTACTTACTTTTTTTCCATTTTATATTCCGCACAACAAGATTGTGTGATTTCACAGGGTGCACATCTCCCCTACATTATTATACTTTGACGACAACAATCTATAAAAGAGAAATGGTAATTGTATTGCCAACAATAATCTAAGAGAAAAGTGCTGAAAAAAACCTTTTTGGAGAATTGTGTGCGATAGTGAGGTTGTAGCACATTTTAACAGTAGCAGAGAACAGCAAAAAAAACCAGTTGGTCATCATTTTTTGATCCGTATAAACAAGTGCAATTCATAAATATTTGATTAGCCAATTTTCCTGAATTATTGCACTAGATAGCTGGCTAGCCATTTTCATAAAAAACGTCTTGTAATGGTGCTTAATTTTTCATAAAAAAAGTTTTCCTCTAACTGTTTAATCTGTGATACACATACATACATCAACATGATGATGATGATGGGATGGATAATATACACGAGAATAAGGTTCATTTAGATAAGTAATGTATGCATGCATGTTGCTATAATGTGCCATCATTATTTGTTTACTAAATTACTCAAGATGCCAAATTTTTTGATACCTACATGCGCGTCTAATGGCAGAAGAAGATCATTTTTTCATCATGTGATATGCTCTGGTCTGTGAGAGAGTGTGTATTTTATCTGTTACCACACACATATTTTTTCTCTCTTTAAGTACCTACTTAACATCAAAAGTAGCCATCACTCTGATCATCATCGTCATTGTGATAATCACTGAAATTCCTATCTGTGATTATAATTATTATTATTATTTGCTCATCTTCGTCTTGAATAATCGGAGTCATTTGTTATTATGAGCATTCAAATGAAGCTCAGCATACACAACAAAAGTGCAAAGGGATTGCAGAAGCACGAACAAATCTCGCCTATCTAAATATTTACAAAATAAAAAAAATACTCTTCAAAGTCTAAACTCCTTTCTCTTCATGTATGTATGTATGTATGTATGTATACCTATTTTACCTGTGTGTTTTTAAAAATTGTACTGCTTGCTTAAAAGCGATCCGGCAAAAGAGTTACAAAACTAGCCTGTCAGCTATAAACTCTTTTCTCACTCGGCTTTCAGTGAGTATAAGAAATATCACACTTGATAAAAGCTTTAAATATTTATAAATATGTAACCAGACCAGTTTCAACGGCTGCTCTTTTTCAAACAGTAGTGTTGGTTGTTGTCGTCGTCGTCGTCTTCGTCCTGGTAGTTGTATCAAAAATCTTCACACACCACCACCACCACTACTTCTACTACTACTACCATCAAGTCATTCCATTATCTGAAAGCATCAATTTCCTTTCATTATCAACCAATGTAAAAAGTTGTGGTGTGGTAGCTTTCGATAACACGTTACGAAATGATAAATCATTCAAAGATGTGTATCTGTCTTTTGGTCCATGAATAACATAATATTAGGTTTATATGCACATATTTTATGCTGTGTATATTATGTATGTGCATAGTTTAACCAAAACGATGGAAATCAACTTTATTTAAATATTGTATTTTGTGTATAAAGTGTACTTGTAATAATAATTTACTTTTTTTCCTTTTATTTACCGCTCAAGAATCTGATGATGATGATGATGATAAATAGATATTTACGGATTATATTCATGCAATAATATATTTTTGCTAAATTACAAAATCCCGTTTTTATGCTGGGATAAGTGCTGTGAAAAAAGAACACCGTAGAAGGGGAGAGGGTGGTCTTGCAATTAGACAACTGGAATTGCATCACGTCATTAGTAAAAAAGGCATTTTTAGACAATTATTTTAGTGATAGACTATGCTCGTTTGTGCTATGTGCTTATTGTTTATTGTCTTCTTTTTTTTAAAAAAAATAATAATTGCAGCATGCATGGTGGTCATATTTAGCACCGATCAAAAAATTCTCTAATCGATACACATTCAAATTGCTAAACATTTGACGCTGTACAGTGCAGTGCAGCAGTAGACGACAGTAAGGCAAAACGAAAATGCTGTGAAGGTTCACTTGTCTACCTTGTCGTATTCATCATTGGGGCAATAAGCTATAAAATATTTAGTTCAATAATAATTTTCAGCTCACAAGTTTTGTCGTATTGGCGCCTACCATGATGGATGATGAATTAACTTGTGTAACGAGGAAATGATACTTCACCAAATAAATGAGTGTACTTCTTTTTGTTCAAATTGGAAATTTTTGCACAATTACTACAAAAATGTAGAAGATAGAGAGTGTAGTGAGCTGAGGTAACCAACCACACACACTCGACGCCAATCTATACCGCAATAATACGTTTGAGAGAAAAAAAATCGATTTTTTTCCCAATAAATTATGCATGCATTCATGGTGAAGATAGTCGATCATTTGACTTGATAAATTTGACTAATTACTTGTCTGTTAAACAATGCTTGTCATTAGAGCTGCCATCATCACTATACCTACATGTTGCCTACATATTATATCAGTAACAACTGCATAGGTACGTGCATACATAATATGTATATATTGCGAAAAAGAGAAAACTATACTACATACTTGGACCTCTTCCTCCTTGTCAATTTGTTCAGTGAAAACTTAACTTCTCTCTGCTGACAATATTGATTTCCTGTCATTTCAATTGGTAAATGAATGTTGGTGCTGATGATGGTGCTGATACATCTGCTGTTGCTTGCTACCTACTACTACTATTCGCTTTGCAAATAGGCATGCAATCATGCATTTTTAAATGTCAACAAATGGTATTGCCGAAAGGACTCTGACGTTTTTTTATATTTATTTCTTGGTAGGTTTGTTAGAAAACCATTGATTTCAAATTAAGACTCATTTTGCCTTAAGTGATTATCAATTAGTTGTTGCCAGCTCATTGATATTGATGTGTACAATTCACTTCAACAGCAGCAGCAGAAGTTGCAAAATGCACGTAAATACACAAAATAATAAATCGAGGCTGTTGTAGTGGAAAGGGGAAGGGGAAAATTGTTTTCGCCCTTTTTCATACATTTTTTTCCCTCAATAAATTGGAAAATTCGAATCAATTTTATGGCGATATTTATCGCAATTTCCATTGTATTTTGAGAAAGTAAATTACACATGAATGCACTTAAAAAGATACAAGGTATCATGATTACAGACCAGTAGCAACAACAAATAATAATAATTCTTCTGTTGTGATGAAAAATAGTAATAATAACGTCAACATTTTTTTACAAGTGTGTGTTTTGAAATATTGAATGTTGCTTAACACTAATTTCGTTACAACGAACAGGTCATCGAGGGCATGTCACTTCACGCAAAAATAAATTGATAAAAATTGTCAGATACATTTTCGACTCAGTTAGTTTATTCAAGAGGACACAAATTATCTTGCGTGTTTTTTTGTAAAATAAATGACTTTGAGTGTGAGCCGTGTTGCGTTATAATAATAATAATAATGGTTAGGTACGTATGTACGCACCACATTTGTAAGTAATTTTCAAAGTGGCAACTCATTTTGCCTGATAGGAAATGACAAACAACAGAGCTTGTCACAGTTCATAAGAACTAGGCCATGGCAAGATAAGTCAGATATACATGTGTAGGTACATATATGTATGGGGTAAAAAGAAAACGTAGGAGTTAAATATTCTTTATGATGATATATTATACAAAGTATTTTTTAATGTTTTTGGATAAATACATAATGTGCGTATTACCAACAGATAAAAAAATCTTAAAACGGATAACAGAACGGAAAGATAAAAGTGTATGGTAGAGGGAGAGAGAGAGAGAAAAAAATCATTCGCTATAAGTATAACTTGTCTTTATGCTTTCTATATGAATGATGCAGAACAATATAATGAAATAAAATGAAAAAAGGAATACCATGTAAGTTGGTTCAAAGAAGAGGAGACAGAAAAAAAATCGGGTGATACACGACAAACCATGCTGGCTGCTGACGACGAGGACGACAACGATGATGATGATGACGATGATACTAATTCTATAAACTCGTATCTGAAAGAGATCAATCATGAAAACCGCTTTTGCCTTTTGCCCTTTTTTTCTCAAGTTTTATACTAGCTGATGTGATCTGACAGTGATCCTTCATCTTATGTCGCGTTTGTCTCAATTCTCGGTTGGCTGGTCGGTCGGTCGATCGACCCGTTTGGTTTCTTCTTGGTCGGCTTTGGCTCATGTAGGTTATCACAAGATCATCTGAATCTGGTGAGGAGTAAGCATTACCAATGCTCTTCTTCTCTCTCTCTCTCTCTCTCTCAAGTCATGGTTGTCGTTGCGTTGTCGCAAGAACAGCACGTAAGTAAAGAAAGCAAGAAAACTTCTTTATAACTCGCTGCTCTGGAGAGAATGATCTGACTTCTTCGTTTTTTTTTTATCCCTATACCATTTGTGATAATACACACACACACATATGCACTTGTTCCATTGTAAACGCCGCGCTACCTTCTTAAGGCATCAGTTTACATTATTTTATTATTATTATTATATATTATCCATCCTTTAAATACATACATACGCATATGCTCCTTCTATCATTATAATTGTACAACTCAGTTTTTTACACAAATAATATATACCTAAATATATTTTTTTATCTCTCTCATCTGAACTACACAAAACAGTTGTATTTCTGTGTGAAACCATAATAACTAAGTTGCACACTTATTGATCCACTCCATTTCTTTCTTTTTCTCCAGATAAAGTATGAGTTATTACGTAAGCATTCACATAAGTCTGTTTAAAAATATGGAAACACTTCTACGTATGCCCAGTCTGGTAGTGATGATACTGGGGACGATTATTTTAAAGTGAAACATGTTATTTACGGGTCCGTGATATTGACATGATCCGAATCACTGAATAGTAGTAGAATAATATGTTATAAAGTGCGTGATTTTTCTTGTGAGTGCCTCACATTCTCGTTGTTTTAACAGTAACAGTAATAATAATAATCATAAATGCTGACGCTATGCTACCAACTGATTGTAAATAAAAGCGACAAGAGACAGCTCATCATCTAATCTAAAACGGTGCCCTAAGGTTGCGTCAGTCACATTCTACATAGATATTCCTATAATAATACATAAAATATATTATATTAAATGTCACAACAACAAGTAACCAAGTAAAGGAAATATTTATGCATAATAATATAATAATAATAATAGGATATTATGTACATGTACAATTTTACGACATTTGCCATCGTCGTCGTAGACATTTCACATCATTTCATTCACGAAAAGAGCAGTACACCATGCCATGAAAAAGAGTGTATCACTGAATGACTTTAGAATAATAAAAACCGATTTTAACCGAAAAACACATTCAGGCATCACTTTTCTCTCTTGTTTTGTCACCCACAGGCTTCAAAATATTATTGTACATGAGTGCTCTTTATAAAAAGCACTTTTAAAATATAAATAATCACACGCATGGTGTACTGTTGTTAATACTATGTAGTATTACCATGTAGATAAGTAATGTGCATAATATGCAGATGATAAATATATTTTAAAGGATCCTTCCTTTTCAGATGGTATAGGTATTTTTTTATTATAAATTGGAAAACATTACTTATGCATGTACATGTATAAATTTTTTTTTCAAATGGTGAGTGAGTGTACCATTGAATTCAAACAACTGGAAAATTCTGTCAATTTTTTTTCTCTCTCTATCTCTCTGTTCGTCTTTCTCCATTTTTCCTATCCCGAGTTTTTCCAGTCTTGAGTAAACTGCCATATTTACCGTCATATGTAAATCTCTAAGTATGTCACGTCCGTCGGGATGTGCATGCTCGTCTCTGTTATGTATTTATATAAATGCATATATGTATACATATCAGCGTGTGTGTATATACATAAATAGCACAAAGTTTTGTACGTAAGTGCAATGCAACCGATGAGTGAGAGTAAAACAGCTTTGGCAAAAAAGGACCTTCCTCTTCATCTTTGTAGTAACATGTAGCGATAGTAGTAATAACAATCGAAGCGTTCAAGTTTACTTGCCTGCAAAAAAAATACTCTTTCTCCCTCTCTCTTTCAAAGTAAAGCTTATACTCTCTCTCCTCCTCTTGTTGCTCGTGAGGGAGATATGAGAATAAATCCAATCTGTTGTTTTGCTGATGAAGCTGGTTGATGTCATTTTATAGAAGGCAATTGCAATGATTGAAGGACCTAATAGGGAGCGAGAGCTGTAAGTTGTTTCCAGTGGGAGTATTAGTTTTCTCCTAGGGAAGAATCATGATGATAATAAAAAATTACATCATATCATATTATGTATGCTTGTATGGAGAAAGATGCTTCTACTTAAATGAATACATTACATATAGTACACATCTCCACTGAAAAAAAATATACTACGAGCGAGTAAACGTAACCTTACAAAAATGTATCATACGTTGTCTGAGTGTATACATATATACCATGTATCTACATGATAAAGATGAATACGAATAGAAAAACGTTATTTTTTTCATTTTATGAGTCTCATATCTTGCTGAACAATAAGATTATGCTTTCAGATTTTTGACGCATGATAGAACGGAAGATTTTAATGTTACACGCAGATTTGTCATGGGTCGATGTCGGTCGTTGTGTTCATACTTTCATTTTCTCCCGACATGCCGAACACATACACATGAAAAATGTGACAATGCATATTATTATTATTATTATTGGCAGTATTATTATTGCATATTGTCGTTACTTAATACCATATATACATTTTTTACCCACTTATACAACAACTTTTATTACTATTATTATTATATTTTTGTTGCTGTTAATATGATTATAGCTTGACTCGATTGGTTCGAGTTAAGAATATCTAGTTCAGAGAAGAATGGTTTCAAGAGCTAATTTTACTTGTTATGTTGGCATATTTTGACTGGAAGCTGCTCGCTCACACAACAGACTCCACAAATTATTACTTTTTGCAACAAATCCGAGGCAGGAAAGAAAGTGTTTTCTTAGTAGTATCGATAACAGTAACGCAGCAGGAAGGAAAGCGTACGCTGAAATGGCCAACTTTGTCGTCGTTAACGTAGGTGAAAATGTTAATAAAACACGCTTTTTTTAGCTACCGGTAAAACATCATTGCAGTCAGCTAATAAATAAAATTGATTTTTTAAACTTGAAGATGAGAGAGCACATGGATAAATAAACAAAGATATTTTTTCAAATGGCATGGTACTGTTGTTGTTACTGCTGCTGCTGCCGTGTAAATCCAAACATGCTTTATAATGTCTGTAATAATGAATGTTTCCTGAAGAGAAAAAAATTGACATTTTCAACTCTGTGTGACTTTTACTCTTTGCCTGGAACGAAGATTATGATTATTTCTTTACGCAGAGTTGCACAAACAATTACAAAAAAATATCAAGTGTTCCTGTGAAAGTGAGAAGATGCAGGTTAGCTAGTTGTAAGCTAAACAATATTTTTATTAGTCTGCCCGCTGCTCTGCTGCTATATTACAACTTTGCTGTAACGAAAAAAAAATTTTTTTAACGAGGAAGGGTTACTTACACAAGAAGCATGATGTTACAGTGTGTGTGTGTGTGTGTGGGTATCATGATACTTTTTTCCCCTGTTTGTTTATGTCAATCTGTAGTGGTATCCTATTACAGGGGTGTTATTTTTAGCCAAGAGAGACTCTCATTTCTTTATTGTTGATGTAAGTGGATCTTCTTAAAGAGACTCATTTAGTTGGGATACTTTTACCCAAAAAATAAAAATAAAAGTTAACTCTTTTGCTTGACAGGTTTGTTTTGCAGGTAACATATGATCCCACTCACTCGATTATTGCCGGTAACTGGGTAGCAGTTTCAAATAGTGTGTATGTCTACAAGCAGCAGCAGTGGTAATAGTAATAAGTAAAAATAATCCCAAGGGGTCTCAGCACAAGCTATTATTGTTTTTAGGGTCTAACGACCTTTCACAAGGTGAGATGAGTTTCTATTGAATATCCCCACGTCAACCAGGCCAGGTTCAGATTCCTCCTCACAAGTCATGTGCAAGAAGAAGAAGAAGTGCTAACACGAAAAAGTCCATATTTCATTTCACTCCGACCCTGTTGCAAATGAAGCTAAAAGGTTGCCTCACATCATCTGAAAACGATGCGTTTATATAGCTGCTCTCAAAAACTATTACTACTATGACCACGACGGTGATGGTAATGACGATGATGATGCCATGTAATAGTGAGTTGTAGTTAGTAATATGACGTATCTGTTTGCCATGTTCATTTCATGTATAGACAGATAGAAATAAGTAGAGAAACATTATGTATGTATGTACATATGTATATATTTTTTTCAAAAACGGAAAAGGAATATTATTACACAACAATATTTGCTGTCTGAGCATACATATGTACATACCTACATCCTTGCAGTGGGTAATACACACTCAAATATTTTTCACGGAAGAAATATGTATCATCATGAGAAAAAAAGTAATAATAATGTGTTTCATACCGAGCTTTTACTACTACGTATGTGATCATTCTGCTGCTGCTGTTGTTGTTACAGAGCATCGACGTTTACGGATATTACGCATTACTACCTGCCCTTATGATGATGATGATGATTACGATTACGACGATGATTTTTGTGTACGCACATTTATATATACCTACGCTTGTTATGTTACGAGATTGTATGTGTATTAAAAAAAATATATATCATATATTTTTCATGGCTACTTCCCATATTATCCGTTTCTGTATGTGTGTATGTAGGTATGTGTAGAAAAGAGCACTTTTCCTTTTTGTACATATTACTCAGCGAGAAACAAATAGAGAATTACGATAATGATATGTGG
>JAHZMT010000323.1:0-11174 GCA_027743785.1 Sinhomidia bicolor
CCTTTTTACTTAATCTTTTAATCCTATCCCTTACTATTGTTCTTCAAACAATAAAAGGATTAGCGGTCGGTAGACGAGACTGGTCCCCGTTTCTTTGGGTCGGCTATTTCCACACAATCAGTAGTAGTAGTAGCAGTAATCAGAACAATTGTACCAAAAAAACCAACAAGTTTACGACTTGTCTTTTTATTTAATGCAGATGATAAAAAAGGGAAGAAAATTCAACAGCTCAGATTTCCGTCGTGTATCCTACATACCTTATCCGTCCAGTTATAGCTGTTGTTTTGTTAATAGTAGTCAAACTTCTCCCATCCGCAAAACTAGTGAAACTGCTTTTTATTATTATTATTATTTTAACTACCACAATGAAATATCACGGTTAAACACCAATATCTTTATGGCTTCACCTGGAGTACAATATAATAATAGTACGGTTGACTGAAATACTGAGAGTAGAAAAAAAATAAACTTTTGTTCTGCTATTTATATTATTAGATTATCACTTTTAAAGCAAAATGTTATAGTAAAGCAGTGAGGTGGAAGTGTAAGTTGATCTAGATCTATCTCTACTTGTGTGAATGTCAGTAATGTCGTCCGTCGACGTTGTATGTATATTTTTTCTGTGATTCAAAAGCTGAAAAAAGTACCAAGCCAAGTTTTAGCAGAACTACAAGTTTTTTTGTCTTTTTTCCACTTCTTCTTCTTCTTGTTTTTTTCTTCTTACTTACGCATTGTTTTATTGCTTGTTGCCACTTAACAGATATGACTATTGTTACGATTATGTTGATGATCATTGGCTATGAAAATAGGGCATAAAAAGTAGGAGGGCCTCTCATCATCATCACCATAAGCATTTTCATTTACTTTTGCTACTGCTTCTGCTACCATCCCCACCAAAAATATTCAACCGGGCAAAAAAATGCAAAGTAAGTTAGTACAGCTACTCACTCATCAAATCATCGTCATCATCATCACCAGAGCAGAGGTGAATCAGGTTTTTTCTTTTTATATTCCATATTACATTCACTTTACCATCTTTCAAACTTGATTATTACAAAGCTGCTTAAATTAAATGCACAAGAATGAATACTCGATGAATTTAGAAAAGCAACCACTTTTGCCACCTTATTCACATTCCTACAGCCAATAATAATAGTAGTAGTAGTAGTTGGTAAATGGAAGTTGAACTTGTGGTTTTTGCCATGCCCTTTGGCTTAATCAGCAATTGAATCAAAAGAATAAGAATAATAATAATACTGGCTTATTTCCATTGGAATGTTTAATGCATCATTATTTTGCCACCGTGCCACACCACCAATCGTCGTCATTATCATCATCATCGCTATCATCCAACTTCAAAATTTTGTTTTAAGTACTAACAAGAAGGCAGCCACCACCAAAAAATAATTATTAATCAAAGGTGTACATAAACTCATATAAAAAACAATAAAACAAAATGCCAACGCATTTATTACAAAAAAAGAAAGACGGTATGTATAATTTTTTTCCTTTTTAAATTTAATTAATATAAAGTTACAAAATAATTTTTTTTGTCAGTATATAAAACCGGATGATACTGATGATCAGGAGGATGATAGTGTGTAGGTATGCACATTTTTGTCCTCTTTATAGGCACATTATCATGTTATTCTCATTACTGCAATGTAGATTGTAAATGAAAGCAAGTGCAGTGCATTGATGATGATTAGTGCAACAGCAGAAACAGAGAAGAAGAAGAGTATAGTGAAATGAATGGTTAAGCACGAATTCCCATTAAAAAAAGTTGGACACTTATCATCAACATATCATTATCCCTACAATGATGATGATGATGATTATCAAGTCAGGCAAGTGAGTGAGTGAGTATCTTTATAAAGAAGAAAAAATACAAGCATTGCTGCTCTTCTGCTATGAAAAAAACAACGACACAAGATTAATTTGGCTTAACTTGCCCCTTTTTTCGAACAGCTTCTTCTTTTAATAACAATAATAATAATGTAATGTTGGCAAATAGCCTGACAAAACTGGCCGGTCGCTGCATGTTGCATCTTCTTATATATTCATGATCTGTCTTCTTTAAAAAAACTATTGGCTATTTTACAGAAGCAAATTTGCCTACAAAAAAGATTTAGGTATTTATTGAATAACTTATTATTATATTTAAAATTTTACATAGGTTTTTTATAGGTTTACAAACTGGCAACAAATTTTTAAAAAACAAATAGTAATACAACAAGAAAGGTTGCAAAAGGTGATGAAGGATTTCAGAGGCGAGCATGGAAAATAATGTTTTAAAAATGTTGGTGATGAAGATGATCATCATCATTTTTATTTTTTCTTCTTTCTTTCTCCCTCTCTCTGTCTCTGTCTATCTGTCTCTTTAACCCGTTCTTTCTCCACACACACAAAAAGATCATGTAATGTTTATAGTAATAGTAATAGTAGTAGGCAGGCAAAGCAACCACTAAAAAGTATCTTGATTCTTCACTTGAACAAGTCTTTAACACATGTTAACTTTTATATAATATGATGATTATTATTATGGTTATGATTATTGGGTGAAATGCTGTGGCGCTTAACTATCTATTTACTCTGATGATGTGCGTGCATTTAATATGCATACATATACATATAAGTTATTATGCCACTGCTGCTACTACTAACACATCAGCAGTATAAACTTATTATTTTTTTGTTCAGGGGAACAGGAGATTGTGAATATATACGTACGTACGTACGTTCCCGTTTGTTAATCTTTTAAGTAAGCTGCTGCTGCTAAAATGAAATGGAGACGTCTGTCAAACTGTATGTATGTATGTGTGTGTGTGTGGAATAGGATATTATAATAAAAAAGGTAGGCCTGAATATTTTTGCCATGTTCACATTTTGTCGTTTTTTCGTAATGATCAATTTAGCATAAAAATAGTAGTATTCATTCATTGCTTTTGTACAACAAGTTATTATAGCGTATATTATCATCAGTACACTCAGCATGATGCGATAATAATGCAATTCATACAACAGCAGACAGCTAAAAAACACAGTATGTGTGTCTGGTTCAAGTGCAAATAATGAAATGAGTCTAACTAACGTACAGACAACTGATCATTATAATTACTGCGTTAATTGCGCATTTTACTTTTTTGCGTATGATGATGGCCATCATCTTCATCATGCAGTGCAGCAGGTTAGATGACCCAACCACTCATTTTTTTCGCCAATGGGATGGAAAAGCCTATATAGCAGGGAGCGATAATAATAATATGTACAATAAGTGGCGTACAACAGTAAAAAAATGAAGATTCGCTAATTAATATTTTGTAAAAGCATCTATCTTCTTATATATCTATGTACATTGTATGAAATATGGGAGTGAACTTTAATTAAGTATGTAGCAGAAAACTGTGTAATTATCCAAATATTAAAAATATCACTCAACTGGAATACCTTGCTCTATTATTGGTCACGCTAGTAAAAAAATTATATGTACATATACATATCTGTCATGCATTAGTGTTACATAAGAAGCATGTCATTAACAAAAGTTAACCATCAAACTTTTTTGTAAGCATTGAAAAAGCACAAGTAAGCTTGTACAAACTGGCTACTTACTTGATAAAAACCTTGAAAAAAAACATTTTTTATCGGTTGAGAAGAAGAAGCATTATTTACTTTAGGTAGCAGCAGCAGCAAATAAGAAAAAGAAACACTTTAAAATATTTTGTATTGTGTATAATTTTTCTAAAAAAATAAAATTGTTTCTAGTTAATAATAATTTACAAGAATAACAATATAACAGCCTATATTTTTAACCTGCGCGCTGCTACTTATACAGCGTAAAATGATCTTATATAATTAATCTTTCTCTCTCTCTCTCTCTCTTTCTTCTTTCTGGCACTTTAGTATCTGATTTCATTTTTGGAAGTACAAACATTGTAACAGCTCCAAACATGGTTGGTTGAGAGAAGCAAAAAAAGAAGATTATGATCTTTGAAGCTATATTTTTTTATCTAACACAAAACAGTTGGTGTAGGGCAACTTAAGAAAGAGGAAAAAAACGCAAGTAATAATCATGTGCCATTCATTTGTTCATTTATCTAGGTAACCAGCTTATTATTATAGACTATAGAAGAAAAAAATGCTTATAGAATTTTAATAAATATGCTTTCATTTATATTATTTGGGTGTCTATAATATCTAATAATAGTATCCACTTGTAAATAAATAATTTCCTATAATAATAATAAGTAGGCAGACATTATTTTGCTCTTCTTTTGTAAAAAAAAGTGTTGTGTCTGTTATTTCAAACATTTTATTTATCTTTTATCAATTCATCCATTTTGGATGTAGATTTAATCCTTTTTTGTTTCTGATATGCTCACCCTTAATGAATGGCTTTTTTTGTACTTCCTTCTCAAATACATACTACCACGCTGTTAACAACAAACTTTGTCTGTACATTTTTATTTCTCCTTGAAACTTTTGCTGCATTATCTTTTCTGATGCTGATTGTGAACAAGACTAGCATCAAAACAGAAAAGTATTTTTTTAAAAACATTTCAAGGCTTACTACTGTCTTGTGCATTTAAAAAAGATTTCCATACAAGCTACCGTTCATTAGATATACATAACAATACCAACCCTTTTTCAGAGATATCTTTTTTGACTACGAAATGCTGTTTTTAGATTTATTGGCTTGACAAGCTCCTATCATCTTTCAAATTATGTTCCAGATCAGGCCCATTAACATGCACCAAACATCATAGTCGTCATCAGCAATTTATATCGAGAGAGAGAGAGAGACAGAGAGAAAAAAGAATCATGAGTTTCCTCTTTCTCTTATTTTCCAGAGTAAAAAAATACGTCCTCATTATTTTTTGACACTGGGAACAACCAGCCAGCAAGTCAGCCAGTTTTTTTGGTTTAACAAGTAGCCCGTATGTATAAAATAAACGTGGAAATCAGCCAGGTAGACAAAAAAATATATTTATAACTAAAGACCTTGTAACTGTGTACGTTTATTTTTTAAAAAAAAAAAGTTGCTCATCCAAAAAAGAATACCCGTTTCTTTTCTTTCCACTTTGTCTTTTGTTTTTTCTTCATTCTCATTCTCATGCTCTTGAAAACGTTTGTTAAGCTAGCTGTCTGATGAATGTTTGCCTATTGTACTTATAAAGCTTACTTTTGAGAATGGGAGAGGGCAAAAAGGAAAACGAAAAAAAACTTGATCTGCTTCTGTATCATCTCACATGATGATGACGATGATGATTAAAAAAGCAAAAAAGTCCAAAAAGAAAGAAAGCCATGTCCTGATCATGATGATGATGCAGCCACAGAGTCGATAATTGACTGCTGCTGTTGCTTGTTGTATTTTTTTCCTCTACGAAAAACTGGAAGCATCTATTTTCTAGAGGAATCAGAACACATGCATCCATGAAAAAAATATATAATATAATTAGCATCTTGTTTTACAACAGCACACAATCTAAGGTAAGCACTTATAAGTAAACTAGCTAACGTTTGCTACTACATGTTGATAACACTTGGCTAGAGAATGATATAATACCTATGTACAATGTAGTATGTATGTAGTAGTAATGTAATGTAATACACAGCAAGTGAAATCCCACCAAAAAAAAATTTTTTACACAGTTGAAAACATCGTGATCATCATCATCATCAACATCATCGTGGTCGTCGTCGTCTTCGTCGTTTGTTGTCGTCGTCATACCATATACGTGCACTTGTAGGGTAAGAAAAGAAGTGAGATTCCATCTTTTATTCTCTGGGCAGAGCAGAACAAGACGACATTTTCATCCAACCAACTAGATAGATGTATATATATAATATATATATATATAATATATTTTTTTGTGTTTGGTTATTGTTGAAGTTGGAGTAGTACAAGGAACAGCAGCAGCAGCTAGTAAAGCAGAAGCCAAAAAAGTTTTGTATCAAGTTTGTATAAAGAAAATGTAATATCATCCATCCTTTTCTTCTCTCTCTCTCTCTCTCTTTTATTCCATTTTCTTCTCACTTTTCCAAACTGGAAAATGACGAATAATAAAAAATATATGTATCTAGCAAGCAGCAAGCTTTTTACATTGAACTTTTTCATTTTTCCACAGTCTTCAACCTCAAAACTTTTTTGGCTCGTTCGCTCTCTCTCTCTCTCTCTTTCTAACTCCGTGTGTCTAGCAAACTTGTCTTTTTTTCTGGTTACACGGCTGCTGCTGCTGTTGTTGTTCTGCCCAAGTGTACAAAACAAGAAATATATATATCTAATAAAAAAAGATCTGATGAGATATGTCCTGTCGTAAGTTAATGACTTGGTCCTTTTATGCATTGGCAGAATAGAAACCAGAGTGGATGGACGAAAGAGAAAAAAAAGTGTAGCAGCGCAGCAGCATATATTTATAATATTTATCATTTGACACACGAACTAGCTTATATTATTATTATAGGTGTATAACATGCGTGTGGACATTGAGTGGACGCCTGACGCCAAATTCAATACATTTTTACTCTGTGCTACTACCGCTTCTATAGCTTGCTTGCTTCCACCCTGAGAGACACAATCAGTCGTTGATATTATGACAGTGCTCCTTTTTTGTAGAGCAGCAGCAGCAGCGTATATTATTCATTCTAATCTGCTTGTACACAAAAAAACTATAGCATCATCATCATCACCTGAATAGCTAGGTATTTTCTTACCTGGGCTGATGGTAATGGTGGTGCGTTGTACTTTATTTGTCGATTGTTTTGTTGTAATAATGGAAGTCTTCAAGTGGCCGTAGTAGTAAGTAGCAACCAGCAGCTGTTCAGTTCCTGAACGGTTTTTTCCCTTTTGCATTCTGCTGCTGCTGTTGCTGTTGACTAAATTTATGCGCTTTTGAATGGATGATGATGATAGAATCAACCTGTAAATTTAATAGAAAAAAAATAATACAAAAAACAATGAAATAATTGCTGTTTTAGACAAAGAAAGAAAAAAATAACACATTTCTTTCCAATTCACACGTTGTATTATATTCTAGTTTACTTTTTGCATATCTATCACCAGATCAAAATCTCTTTTTTTTGCCTTTAAAGCTGTTCTCACTTCTTTTCTTGCCATAATAATAATAACAATAATAATAGCAATAATAATGTTTGTAACTGGATGCACATACAAGGAAACATAAGAAAAAAACCCAGTCATGTACTTAATATTACTGCACAACAACAAAAAGTGTTTTAAATTACATTAGCTACAGCTCCTCGATATAAAAAAATACTTTAAAGCTTTTTCAATCGTTCAACTACCTTTCACATAAAAAAGTGGTTTGACTGATAATTATAGACAGATAGCGAAAAAAATATAATAATTTTTTATACAATTGCACACTCTGCTATTGCACGCAGACTAAAAAAATTAAACCTTCTACATAAATATAACTGTGTTATGATATTGATGATGATGATGATGATGATAATGAATGATAAAATAGTTTGAGAGTGAGAAAGAAGATGTGTGTGTATGCGTGCTGCTGTTTTAGAGTAATATGGAGAAGTAAACTTTATTGCTTCTATTTTTTTCGAAGGTATGATTTCAGGTAGCTAAAAGATAGAACTCTCTGTAATAATTTTTTTTCTACTTGAAACATTCATAATAATTATATAGTGCATGCGCGCCTATATATACTACGTACGCCTATAAAGTTTCCAGTTGCCGTGTAATAATCATCATTTTGTAATAAGCTTCAGACAAACTGAAGTCTTTCTCTCGAGGCAAAATAGCAGAACAGAAAAACTGGTAAATATATATTGTAATTATTAGGTGTGAGGAATGAAATGCGGAATAGGCATATACACATAAGTATATACGTACGTATTGCTTCTGCAGGTCTAAAAAAGATTGCTGTTATTATAATTTGTATAATTTTTGTAAGCACTCAGCAGCAGCACCTTTTTTATAACTTTTTGAATTTAAAATGTAACTATACTTATGTATAAATATATATTATGAGTATCCATTGTATTTTTTTCACGCTTGCATGTTTTTCTGCAGTAAAATGAAGATAAGGTAGAGAGAGAAGAGAGAGATAGGTAGATTGGAAAAGTAGATGCAAATTGCTGGAGGCTGGAGGAAGCATGACTTGATGATGCGAGCAAATAGATATTAAATAATATAAGAATGTAAATGAAGTGAGTCAAGTGAGCATATCACGGAATTACATATTATATATGTATATCCGTCATGTGTAGTAATCGGCAACGTTCCAACTTACACGAAACTTGAAAATAGAAAGAAAAAAAATTGGCATTAGGATATACTGCTACCCACATATATTTATTTTGAAAAATGTACAGAAAATAAAAATTATCGTGATCGAAACTGTGTTTTCTGTTATTTTTGTGACTTGTTGTTGTTGAAGGTGGAAATCAAGACAATATATTATAAAGGTACCGGAGCAGCATCAGCATCATCATTTCATGGTGAAAATAATTTATGAACACTGTAAAAAAATTAATGTGCATAAAAAATGAATGCTTTATGAAAAAAAATTTCAAAATTCAACTCAGATTTTCCAATTTATTATTAAAAGCTTTTTTGATAGCAGAAATTATAAAGTAATAATGAATGCCTCGTTTAAAGAAATAATCAGCATGTTTGTCATGTGCGAATAACAAAATTATTGCTGCAAGCTTTTCATTCTTTTACACAAAAATATATAAGAAGAATCAAGCAAGATTCTATTTTTTTCTGTGAAAAAAAAACCTGATAAAGTTTTACTTTTTTACAGCAAAATAAAATAATAAGCGGCAACGTTAGAGGAGTAGTAGTAAAATGATTAAATCCAACAAATCACAGTTGCCACTCTCTCCGCTTTTTTAATACTACTTCACCACAGAGAAAAAGAGAGAGAATTGCAGCACTGCGTTAGCAATTAATCATGTGTGTAGCAGCACAACACACAAGAAGATAAAAGAAAACTATGAAAAAGTTGTAAGGATTGGAAAAATGTTACATTCAAAATATTAGTATTGTTCCGCAAGCGTATAACATATAATAATAATAAGTGTATATAGAATGCTTATTATTGGCTTTGCTACAACAGCGAATAAGAACACACATTATTTGACTTATGTTCTCGGTTGCGTGCTAAAACATTTTTTTCCATGCTGAACTTGACTCGTAGTTCATCATCATCATCGTCATCGTAGGAGCAGAAAATGAATAGTACAGTACCAAGTACAAACGAACGAGCGAATGCAATGAAGCGAATATATGAAAAAAAACCACACCAGTCGGGTTTCATTTTCTACAAGTATACCTACCTATAATAATACTGGTAGGTTGAGTGTAAAACATGCTATATTATTATTATTACGCTTTCTTATCATTTTATATACATTGTAGTTGGCTTGAGAAGCATAAAGAACATAGGCATATATATAGTAGTAAGTACGTAATAGTGAGATGAGAAAACTGAAGAGATTACAATTTAGAAGAAATAAATAACCCTAAAAAAATTTACGAACTCGACTAGTGGCTGACAGGGTAAAAAAGGAATAAATTTTGCGTGTGCAATTCCCCTGCCGATAAAATTCGGCCTTTGACGATTTATTGCCATTCCCTTGGCAAGGTTCTTCGACACTTGTATACTATTCCATATCTCCGTCATTCCCACTCACTCAGCCAAGTATTTTTTTTGTTATAACATGTATTACGTATGAATGGATATATATAGTATTTATATCACTGTGTAAGCAAGCATACAATTTTCTACTATATATACACATATTCGCCTTTCTTTGGCTGAAGTAGTAGTAGCAGTAATCATATGCGATAAACTACTGCCGCTGCTTTTTTATACTCAGCTCTCTCTCTCTCTCTCTCAACCGGGTACATTATTACAAAAAAAGTCAGTAAGTCAGCAGAAGAAGCAGTATAGAACCAATACTACTACCATACCACCAGCAAAAAACGAACAAATTTTCTTTTTTTTTGCGTTTTCTGTCGACAAGATAGCTTCTACGAAAATTAGAAAATGGAATTTCACTTTACTCCTTTTTCTTCTCCGTCTTCTTCTTCTCTTCTTCGTCTTCTCTTGCGCGCTCTCTCCACGTAATATATATTTACAGCTGTATAATATGTCTCTCTACTGCACACACAAAGTTTACCAGAAAAGAAGCGTGTGTTTCATTCCATACAAGAATTTGGGTCTATAAGCCATACTTTCTCGTTTATTTTTTGTAAGCAGCGAAGTGGCAGCAGCATGCCGTACCTACATGGTTATTTATAAGGTATGTTTGAAAAGAGAAGAAGAAGAAGAGTTAGTTGATTGTTCAATAATATAATATTATATTATACGCTGTGTAGCTGGTATATATCATTATATGAAAAAAGAAGCTCGAGAGCATCTCTTCCTCTTCAATACGATATTACATTGGATCAAAAGGCAGACAAGTAACTTACGACCACACGACATTCACAAGCAAGAAGACAAGAAGAAGAAGAAGAAAAAGCAGTTTCTTCTCTTTTTTCTAGACTCTCAAACTCTCAAGTGATTCTACAACATGCACATATAGAAAGGCAAAGGAGAAGAAGGAGAAGAGCACATAAGCAAAACTTGCATATTATTCACCAGTCACCATCTCCATCAGTGTACGCGCCTGCTGTTATTGGCCAACTGGTTGACTTTGGTCGTCGGCTCTCTAAGCGAAAGAGAAAAAAATGTATGTATTTTCTTATAGAGAATATTATATTATTAGTGTATTACACATCATTGATGATGATGATGCTGCTGCTGCTACTCTACTATGCTACAATTTTTTGCCTTTCTTAATTGGTTAGTGGTCGTGTGGTTGCTGCGCTGATCGTATATCACTTTGATTTGTGTGTTCCATTTGTTTACTATGCATGCATTTTCTGATGCTGTTGATAATAGTTAAGAATGGGTGAATTAGATCATAAGGAGATGAGCATGGTCGTTTAGGGAATTTTGCATGTTTTATGGCAAAATACTACTGCTTGCTCTGCTGATGTTGGTTGTTGTTGGTGTGTGGTGGTGGTGGTGGTGTAATGAATTATATAAATAAAATGTTTACTTGGTTGGCTGGTTATATATTTGTAAATGTGCAGTGGCAGTAACGAGGAGAGTACGGGAGGGCATACTATAAACCATTTC
>JAHZMT010000324.1:0-11106 GCA_027743785.1 Sinhomidia bicolor
AGTATTTGCAATTTAGAACAGCAGTAAAAAGTAAAGTGCAATGCAATGCAAGCAGTAATAAAATATGGCTATCGGCTACTAAACTTTCGTCATTATAAGCTTTTAGCTAGTATTTTATTGCTATTATTTTATTTTTATAGTAAACGTGCGTAATAGTCTATTCAGTTGCACAGTACTACGCTACAACTATTTTGTGTGCATGCGTAAACTGAAACCTGAATTGAAAGAGTAAAAGAACCTTCTTTCTTCTTACAACTTTTGTGTTTGATTGACTGTTTTTCAAACGCTCTGGATTTCAAGTTGTAGATTTGTAAATATTAATTATGCATGTAAATGTATCAGAAACAGTACATCATTCAGTTAATTGTTAATTGCTCTCGGCTAACAGCATCTACATGCATAAATTTTTGCTCTACATGCGACTGTGTGGTGCCGCGGACACGGCTTGACCAATAAAGTGTTTAGATAGAATAGAGTAGAACAAGTAAACTTTAAACTATGAAAATGTAATATGTATTTAGGTACTGTGAGGTTTTTCAAACACGTTCTTGGTTGATTTTCGATTTATTGCAAATGGCAATGCGATGTTCTGACTCCGTTGATGATGATTCAACATGTTACTTACATGTTAGCAGATATGTAATTTTCGTTTTTATTCTCTGTGACATGACAGTAGAAAGTTTCACTCAACTCACTACGAGTTACATTACATTAATTTTGAGTTAGGTGAGGTGCTTCATTTTTTTTGTTGTCGCATAATGAATTCCAACACGCGTGCTCGAGCCAAATTGGAAGGATGTTTGGATTTCTCGCTAATTAGAATCATTAAGGTTGGTAAGTTCAACCATTTTCTTGTACATTTAGGCAAATGTCAATAAAACACAATAGTCGCTACAAAGCACAGTAATTGGGATTCAAGTGGGATATTTCAAGAAGAACAACTTGATTAGAAGAATTTTATTCCGATTGAAGAAATGTTGTTACCTAATTGTACTCTCTAGGTAAATCTTATGTTCTGATGCAACTTTTTAAAAGTTTAAAAGGCAACAACCAAAACATTTAAAAACTCTTATTTTTAGAAAATGACTAGTCATCAAGTATTCATTTAAGAAAATGGGGCATTGTGCACATATAAACGCAAAGTAAATTATGGAGTATTTTCTTGATTAAAAAACTGAAGCTTCATTCATTTTATTGGCCATAATGTTATTGGCAGATTGTATTTCAATAATTATTCATAAAATTGTTCTTCTCTACTAGTCCATTAACTTGGTTCCATTTTGAATGACAAATCCAGTAGATATTCCAGAGAAATGTATTTTCCGCTCGTTTTATTAAGATTGATTGGCAATTGAATTACCTAGATGACATTATATGGATAATGTCAGTGTAAGGAAAAGCTAAGTTTGGTGGCAAAACGTAGTTTAGAATTTGTTTGTCTAAAAATAAAGCGTAGTCTTTGTTGGCTGTACGTGAATGTCGTGTCAGGTGTCAATATCAATATATTACAGTTTACGCACGGCTGTAAGTGATATAATATAGTATAGATTCCAATCTCTTCTACATACACCTATGTCGGTTCACTCGGTTCCCCTTTCACCTTTAGTGCAGACAATTTTTCTAATTCAATCAAGGGACCTGTGCCTGTGTGATAAATGAAAAAGTGAAAGAGAGTTTCATTTACGTTTTTTGACATCACATACAAATTCACCGCAAACCGCACTATCATTATTGAAAAAAAATTACTACCTACTAGTACTACTGTTTGTCAATGTAATGTAGAATGTAGGGATAGAAAGGTCTGCAATATAATAATAAATGTTTTCCTTCTGATATAAATCCAAGGCTGCCGTTCGTACTTAATTCAGCACTACTATTCACTGTTCTGCCTCTTTTTTTTGCTTAAATAATACCACACGCTTCTCCGTCGTAGTTCTGTTACCATTTCCATTATAACCACCATCCATTTTACTATAACTTGCTCAGTTCACGTTTAGCGTCACATAGTCGCACACCACACATACACATATATGTGCATGCACCGAAGTTGGTTAATAAAACTAGTCTATAGCCTGCAGTATGGTTTATACTTATATACTGGTAAGCAGAGGAAGTACAAACATATAGTGGCATTATTTACTTCACGGCATAAAGTTTTTATAAATATATATTTATGCATGTATGATATAATTTTACATTTTTACTCTATTTATATGTATATAAGCCTATAGAGTTGAATAATTCTGTCTTGTAAAAACTTGTATGCTTTCAGTAGCTGAACCTAAACAGAAATTGTTCAACATATTGCTATGCTATACTCTGTTCTGTTATTTCTGTTCCTATTGAAAATGTTTACCTATTGTATGTAGTCGTCGTGTCATATAGCTGTTTGTAGTAATATAATATACTATAATATAGCATGTGATGGCAATATTTTTCGTCGATGATAGTAAAGTCGAATACAAATGTGTGTTTTTTCATAATGCCCATTCTTCGGCTCGAATGTGTGTGCTTTGTATATATAACCGTAGCATAGACATCTCCCTCGATGGAGAATGTTCCACCTATTCTTGTGCCGAGTGGATAGGAGCTTGAAAAGTAAATTTTAATTTTATGGAAGCATTTTGTAACTCATAACAGGTCTGGTCGTGTATTATATACGATTTTACATTATAATTATTATGATGAAATGGACAAAAGTCTGCCTATACCAATATTAATTCCAAATGTACTTTAACATGCAACCTTACTAGTTCAAGACAACTTCAACTTTTTTTGGTAGGTTCGGCAGTATAATAGTCCAATTGTCACATTAGATTTGAGTTTTCTATGTATTGATTGTGGTTTCAGACTCAAACTATAAGTTATACCTATACCGTCTTGCGTATTATTATTATTGGTATACTAGATGCATACTATACCCCGGCAGCAAAAAACTCTTAAGATTGTTTTCCAGTTCATAAGCTAGACTGAGACGGTTTGTTGGGTTCATGCTGTATATTTATCAGAATATTTTTCATGCATGCACAATCTCATCTTTTACCCTATCATCATCCCATGTAATAATGCTATATTTAAAGCTTTAATGCGTTTGTATAAACTTCTGTTTTTATGAATACATACATAGTTCCTGTTTCTATTAAAAATAGATATTAAATTTATCCAGCAATGTAAGCTTATAATTTACATAAGTTTTGCTACTACACATGTTTTTGTACTTTTATCCTATGTTCAAACTACCAACTATTCGATGGTATGCATAATGCACCAATCGATTTGTTTATTCTTATTATAATGCTGATAAATATAACTTAATATTATGTTGCAACGCAAAAATAATCAAGTTAGAGTTCAAGTACACACATTCAACAATACAGTACTTCTTTCTAGCAAAGCATTTAAGCAATAACTGTAAGTCATTCATCGTCGTATTTGGTATCTCACTACTGTGACTCTATGATCATTTTTTTATCATCATCGTTGTTGCATGCATATTTTTATACCAACCGTTGCGCGTTGTTGTAAATATGAACCGTACAACGTATACATATATATCCTTATTCTGTTTTGCTGATTCTGTAATACTGGTCACGTTTCCACAGGACAAGAATTTAGTGAGACACACACAAGTAAAGCCTTCCATCACACTACCACCACCACTGCACATTGTTTATGCTTGCAGTTCGCATCATCACTCCCATCATCATCATCATCATTATTATTAACAACCTGTTTTTTATATTCAGTTATAAAAATGTTTTAATGCTATTGCTACGTTTTGTGATGCACACACTTAGTCATTTTCTTCTTAACACACAAGTGCTTTGTCATAGTATAAATTGTAATCACGCCAAATATTATTATGGAGGGTCCGGTGGTGGGCCGCTTGCATTCGTTAAAAAACTCTTGACTTATTATATAGCATTTTTTCTTTGTGATGAACACCGTCATAATCAGAATTTGGTTAAAGGAATGTACCTATGTATGTACATATATGTTTGCTCTGTATACTTATATAAGAAAGGAGGAGGTTTATAAATCAATTTCATAAATATAAGAAAATTAATAAGGAAAAGGAAAAATGCAAGTAAAATATGATTACCAATAAGGAACTGAATTAGCGTTGAATTGAATGGAACACGCTAGCAGGAAAACTTTTTATCTTCCTAATAATATTGCTTGATGCTCTCCAGAAAAATTCTCTTTTAATTTTGGACAATTCAACCTTCAGTCTAGTTTGATTGTCCAGACGGAACAGTCAGTCAGCAGCAGTCCAATAAAAGCCATTTTTACTGCTTTGTATGAATTGCTTTATCCAGAAACAGCTTTAAACCTCAAGTTGTTAGGAAAGAATTTTTCTGGAAAAGCTAGTCAGGTTTGGTGTTGACTTGAAATGCATCATTTATAATAACGCTGATTAATAGTCATTAAAAGTGCAAAGTTCATTTACGACACAGATTTTGTTTATTGGGAAAGGTGGTTTTATCAAAAATAATAATAATAATTCTTATCCGTACAAGTAATCTCGTTGTCACCTGAAAAAAACATGGTGGAGTTGGGGTAAAATTTACCAGTTTTACCAGCCACGAAACATACATAAAAGTGATTCCAAGAGACATTTTCTTCTCTTATCATCATCATTTTCGTACATCAGCATATAAACATATACTCATGTACGGCAGCGAAGAGTAAATAGTTTTTCAGCGTTTGAAGTATGAATGAGTTTTGTTTTCTATAAGTGAAGCATTGCTAGTTAAAGTTTTACTATGTAACAACATTCATCATTATCAAACCTTTTTTTTACCACAAGCGCAAAGTATTATATGAATCACGTTGCTGCTAAGCTGATCCTACTGGTCCGTGTCACTCGTCAGCACTTGCACCACCACACCACGCATACATACGACAATCCAACAACCCACACATTTCTACTACTATACACGTCAAAGGATTCCGTACAAGAAGATTCATTTCATTAGTATACCTACTAACCGCGGTATTATTACCAGAATATACGTACACACTAATATAATGTAGCTTAGCGTGATAAGTATATAGTGTGGTCGTGTGGTGGTTAATGAAGTTATGACACCATCCAATTCCACTCATTGAAAACTGTGCAAGCAAGGCAAGGTCTACTTTTGCCATGATTCCTGAATATTCCAACGAACAAAGTGACCAAAAAATCGCATTTGGAAAACGCGTCGCTGTTTGTTAATTTTTAATTACCATTGTGTGATGTGCCCAGTTTTCACAAAAAGGCCATCTGCTTCACAAGTCAGTCTAGAGCCAGTGCAGTCGGGAACCAAATCCAATTTACCTCTCACTTTAAATCCTAGCAAACAGAAGTAAAAGTGCCATTATATTCATTTTTATTAGCTTGCGGATTATTATTATTACTTTAAACAACCAGCAAGGGAAAGTTTGAATGCACAAAAAAGTTGCGCAAGCACACATTGTTTGTTTTGTTACTTACATCAACAACAAGATATATTGTGTCTCATTCTCAATATTAAGTTCACTATAAATAAAAAAAACCCCCACACACAGCACAGTGGGAAAATATCGATAAGCATCCTGTCTGCTGCTTGTACATATACATTTACTATGCCCATGCCTTGTTTTACCATCATCACATCACAAAACCAGAAAATATCTTCATAAAACAAAACAACACAGAGTCAGTCTAAGACTCCACTTCTGTCTTCAATAAGACTTCCAGGAAGAAATTCTCATCGAAGTATAAAAAAAGCCATACTTTATACTGCAAGTTTGGTTCGGGGATATTATTTAGTCTTTTTCTTGGTGTTTTGTGTCTCAAGCTTTGTTTCACGTTCGAAAGATAGAGAATACTGATAAAAACGTAGTTTACCAAGTCAAAGTACGTAAGCAACAAGCAGCCAGGCAAAAGGCACCACCACATAATCATTCCTATTGTTTCTCTTCTCTAACAGAGAATACCATTGAGTCCACTACTCACTCTGCATCCAGTCACTTTGTTGCGTTGTTGTTGCATGTTGGTAAAATCTTGAAAGTAGCAAGCAGTGCAGTGGTAGCCGTAGTAGACAGACGCAACACTGCTGCAAAAGAGCATCTCGGTTTATACGTATACACGACTACTGTTACAAAAAGTTGGCCGAGAGAGAGAGAAGCGAGCAGCAGCAGCAGCGTAAAATTGTAAACGTTGCGAATTGCAGGAAAAAGCAAGGAGAAGGTTACAATATACTACATACTTGCAGTGGTGCATGCGACTGGTGTTCCCGGGGTGAAGATAAGCGCATACACTCATTCTTCCGTGGAACTTCCGTGAGTAAACATCAACGCTCTCCGTTTTTTTGTGCTGGTAGTTTGACTGCAAGTTAAGTTTTGCGGTTAATAAAAATCTAAAGTTGATTTTTTTGGAGAAGGAGCGGATGAATGAAAAAAGTGACACGGAAAGTTTGTTCTGTTTATACTCTCAATAGATCGTCATAGTCATCCTTTTTTGATTTTTACTCTCTGACTCTGTTGTATACATTTTTTCAGACAGCTTGTTTATGTTGAAAAACAACTATCCATGTGCAGTTTAGTGTAGAACATTGAGAGTTCAACCTGAAATATTTTCATGGGTTTCGTCTTTCTGGAATTTTGCACCCACACAACAGCAACACTTCCGACAACAGTGAACGTCTGGAACGTTCAGAGTATTCCATAATCGGACTAGGACGATTGCTACACGGTTGTTTCGTGATAAAGGGATTACATTTTTTTCTTGAAATTGCCCGTTAACATTCCATGTACTGTTTTTATTGCGTCTGCATGCAGTCATTATTATTCTCCAGTGTTGACAAAAAACGGCAAGTTATTTAACAATTGCACACACAATTTGAATTAAAAAGGCAGACTGCTATATAAAAGTTGTAGCAAACTGTGCATGTTGTTGTGATTGCCACCAGTGAATTAATTATTGACTATCCTTTTGTATTGTAAATTTAACTGCTGACTCAGTTATTTTGTGTCAACGTGTAGTATAACAAGAATATCACAAATCACAACTTGCCAACTGTCATCGTTTATTTAAAAACGTTGTCACTGCTGTTGTTGGCGTGATTTTTTTATTTTGTAAAGTGCTAAAAACTGTTTATACAAGATAGTCAAAATGACGGGCAGTCGATCAAGCAACGACAATGACAATAGACTTTTACTGAATAATAATGATGATTCAATTGCATATTTTTTGAGATTATCATAAATTATTGCTTTCCTAGGGTTTTATCAGTTGCATGCAATTATTACTTACAAGCCAATTCCAAAACAAAAAAAAAATCATACAACAGCATTATTTTCTACTATGTACCGGTTTTCTGTCGTAATCATTATTATTATTGGTACAAAATACAAATAGTCGTCGTTATGTTCGCTATCATGTCATTGATGACAAACGGAAAAAAGGTTAAAAAACGAACACTTATCACTAAATGCAAAATGCAACATAATTTAGTTTAAAAAACGGAGTGATGTTGTCACCACCTCCATATGACATGACATGGTGCTGCTCTCAGTTGCAACTTGCAACAACAGCAGCGTTGCAAATCAAATTTGACATGAAAGTGCATTTCATATAGCATTGTATATATCACCATTTTTGTTCTTTGTCGCGGTCGTGTCGCGACAAAAAAAAGAAGAAAACAGTGCAGTCGTGGTGGTAGATCAGTAGGTAGAGTTTTGTTTTAGCCTTGCATGCATGTGTTTTTTTCGTGTATGTCTGGCAGCTCATTAAAGGCTTGCTTTTAAATCTAGCAACTAAACATAAATTACGATTTCGTTTGACTTTCTATTTGATGAAGTAGTCAACCAAGCTGTATAATGCAGTGTATGTATGTATCTTAAGTTTAGTAGTAGTAACGTTCCTTTGTAGGTGGTGGGTTGGTTGGTTGGTTGGTTCTTGCAAATGATTTTGACATGTGCATAATGATAATGCACTGCAACGCTGCAAATTGCATTTCTTTTTTTCTTTGACATTGCATTCACTGCATTGTAAGTATTAAACCGTTTACTTGATTGTATCTGGCGCATGCATTTTTTTATTCAATTGTTGTGTTATCCCTTCCCTAAAAAAGATGGTGAAAAGATTAGTCCATATATGCCCAAGGGCATTTTTTAGAGATTGCCACTCGTTAAGTTCATTTTTTTTAAATCTGCAAAAAATACAAAACACTGATGCAGAGAAACGTGCTTAATGTTTCATTTTTGAAAAAAAATCATAATACAGATATTCTACGACTACACACAACAACTGTGTTTTAAGCATTTAAGGAAGGCCTTCTTCTTACCGTATCCATCTGCATTCTACATGTACATAATATTTGAAAAATGTAAATGCAGCTCTGTTCTATGCATTATGCATAACTGTCACATGAACATGATGACGCATCTAAACAAAGTCACATAATAAGATTTCCTTCTCATTATTTCTGTACCATCGTGTTGCCCTCGAGCGTTGTTGTTGGAGTCGCATTTGGTGGTGATCTGGTGATTTATCATTAATCATGCACCAGGCATGTCTTTTTTGATGTGCATTAATACCTATATTTGCACATTCAGTATATATATGCAGTGATTGATTGTAGAATTGCAATATATTTTAGCTCATGGAAGCTTACCTACATATAGCGCTACCAAGAATTGACATTAATACAAAACGACAATTTTTACTGTAGAACTTTTGGTAGTAGTAAGGCAATGAAATGCAGTAGAAACCTGTGTAATATTTTTCTTAATATATTATGCTTCTTGCGAGCTCGAGTCATCGTGGCATTGTTAACAGCAATAAAAGTTTAGCTGTAAATAAATAAATTCCCCACGCTATAGTGCAGCACTTTTTTTTAACTGCCTAAAAAACTTGGCGAGGTGCATCATACAGCTGAAAGTTGTATGTATGTAATGTCAATAGCATAAGGCTAACGGGACAACATGTCATCTCGTTTTTCTTTCTCAAAAATATTGTTATTCCGACTGCATGCTCAGTTTTGTGTTATTGTTGTAGCTTATGAATTATTTGCTTTGTGATTTAATAGACATACGAATGATGATTCGCAGGTGATGCTCATGTTACATATATTATGTAGATAGAAGTAGAAGGTTAGATTTGAGATTAGAATGTAGATCTAGGAACAAATAAATGAAGAAGCACTTTTGCTGTTGTTTTATTACAAAATTGTTTGTACTTTTTGTGCGCTATTGTATGTATACCGACACCAACATCAGTAGTAGATGCATACCTGCTTTTCTTCCCTCCCTCAAGAAAATGTTGGCCAACTTCCTGCAATAAAAAGTGATAAAAACCATGTCTAGTTTCTTCGGAAGACGAACATTAAAGTGCCATTGAATTTTCGTAGAATACCTTCACTTTTTGTAATTTTAATAACTTTCCTAAAAAGAATTTTTTTGTGTTAGGAGAATTGTACTTGAAATAGGTGTCTTAAATCATCAGCAGTACTTGTGCAGTATGATGTGTTTTTTGCATTTTTAAAATTCAAATGATCATATGAATTTCCATCTTGTCAGTTTCATGCATGTGTTTGCAGAATGAGAAACCAAAAACTGTTTTCTTAAACTGGTGACATCTTGGCAAAGCAGGCAAAAAAATAAATTAGATTCTCTGCTTTATTATCCCATGCCTTGCTTGTATGAATTGGCGTATTTAGCCAGCCTAACCCACTGCAATGCAAAGCAGATGAAAGGAAGAGATGGTACAATTCCATTCCTGTATGAAGTCATTTATTCTTATCTATAATATGCGATATCATCATCATTTTCAGCAGATGCACTTTGCGGTGGTGGTGGTTTGTTTGACGTAGTGGGTTAGCAGCAGCCGTTTTTCTGCTTCAGTGTTTTCGTTTGACTAGAAAAAAAACTACAATTTATATAAACTGTCATGCATACTTTTTTTCTATTGCTAACAAACTACCTAGACTCATTTAATACCAAAATAGCACTATTTGAGAGCATGTATTTTTGCAAAATTGCTAGTCACATAGAATTTTCTCTTTTTTCCATTTGATTGAGACAACGACCTCCAAAAGAAAGACGTTCAGTTGCCGATATATAGCTAGCTGACAGCGTAAACAAAATGTCATGTTAAAAATTTAAAGTGTTCCGTACACTACTATTAATTTACTATGAATATGTATATGGCAGATTGTAAACCAAGTACTTATTTAATTTACCTAGAAAATAACAAAACGACGGAACCGCATCGTCTGTACTACATCATAAACGGTTTGTTTGGACCGCATCCCAATTTTGATATAATGCGCAACCATACACGTGTACATAGTGGCTGTCCTGTCATGTCCTGCACTTCAAACTGCTCGAAATTATTTCCTCTAAAATTTACTGTCCAATCCATGCTACCCGATTAAAAAATTGCAGTTCATTTCCTTGTAGATCTGAAATGCTGCTGCTGGCTCACTTTTTAACTGGAAAATGAACTACTTTATGTGGTTGTCTGCGGTTAGTAGTGATGCATTGCACTACACCAAATGACAGTAGCAATATTATTAGTCCAAGCATTTCTCGGTAAAGTATACAAACTTTTCCTTGTGAATTTGGTGGAGTAGTAATTGGTTTGGTTTTATACTACTAACATATAATTTCCTTATTTTGAGGGTTGGTTATTTCATTACTATTTTGTTTGATTGGCGTTTTTTCATCACTGTCAACTTTTTGCATATTTTGTCCTCCTACTCCTCCGTTCCAAAACTTTCGGCATAGCTTTTACACACACTATGTGTATGCACACTTTTCATTATATATTTTTTAGACATTACCGCATAATGCGCTGCGTTGTTGCATACCTTGAGGGGATAGATGCTTTAAAGTAAACTTTTGCATCATCGTATCGCAATGAGGAAGATGTAAACGAAAGAATGGCTTCCGTGTGTTGTGTTGATGAGTTTATCAACGTGCCATACCATCATCATCATCGTTCCAACTTTATATTCATCTGCTCAAGTGCTATAACATGAAATTAGTTTTATTCAACCTAACCTAACCCAAGGTGATGAATTGCATTAGTATGAGTTTAGTTTACCTTTACATTCCCTGAATGACTCAAACTGTAAG
>JAHZMT010000325.1:0-15666 GCA_027743785.1 Sinhomidia bicolor
GGACTATAACTTGGTGGACTATAACTTGGATAGCTTGGAGGTGTATAGCTCGGTGGAGTGTAATAGCTAGGTGTTGGGTAAGCGGGTGGTGAATAATACGCGTCACGCCTGTATCTGTACTGATCATAAGAGGGTGGTGTATAACTTGGTGGGGAATATGAGTAGCTGGGTGGAGTGTAGCTTGGTGGGGTGTAACTTGGTGGAGAATATGAGTAGCTGGGTGGTGTGTAGCTTGGTGGTTGGTAACTCGGTGGGGTATAACTTGGCTCGTAGCTTGGGTAGCTTGCTGGATATGCTGGGTAGTAATGCTCTTCTTCATATCGTCCTTCAACCAAACAGAAAATTGGTGAACCCAAATCGGCCTGAACAAGAAAAACAAAGAAAATAAAGATGGCGTGTTAAGTGTGTCTTTAATAAACTGCAAGTATCCAAATATTATTACTCTTATTTTCGATTTATTATACTTACGTGACAAGCATCATAATAGTACTCAGCTTCCCAAGAGTCACTCTGTGGAGCAGAACCGTATCCGTAGCTATATTGTGGTGTGTAACTTTCAACTCGTCGTACCTTTGCCCTTCTCGGTGTGCGGCTGTTTTCATATGATTCATAAGAGTATGATGGAGCGTAGGAAGAACCATATCCGTACGACGATGGTGGTTGATAGCTTGGACTCTGAGATTGATACTGCAATGACAAAACAAACATGTACCGATACATGTACCAATAAACAACATTTGCAAAGAAATTAACTATTTTAGTTTGAAACTTCACTAAATAATACTTACAGAAATTCTTTCCTGTGGAGATTCTTGATGACCAAGAACAATGCATTCCAAGTCCTTATCAGCTCCCTCCTCATTTCTACTCGCTGGACTAGCAGGTGCAGGAGAAGGCGAAGAAGCTCCGCCATATCCGTAGCCGTAACTAGTGTATTCATTTGTATAACTCTTTGACAGATAGTAGAATTCAGGAATGCATAACGGCTCAGTTTGAGGATACTGGTCAAAGTCCACATCAGCGTTAAGTTCCAAAATTACTACAGGATAACTGGCATATTGATCGTATCCAGAATATCCAGGAACTAGAAAGTGAAAACAAAAAAGATACCGCACGAAATCTCTTTTTGAAAAAAACATTTCGTATGCTTATATAGACAAATCAAAAAATGTATTTATAAACTTACTTGGATAGAATGGATGTTTCTTGCATACGGTTAATTCATAATTCTTATAAACTTCCAAGTAATTCTTATCTGTTTGAATATCGTAGTCGCCAACACGAACTCGAATATTGTACAAGTCGANCGCCAACACGAACTCGAATATTGTACAAGTCGATATTTTCCACACAATACGATGAAGTAATAACGTGTCTTGGGCTGATTAATCCACCTGCGCACTTATAGTTGTTATAATTATCCAAAACTTGTACCTGCCAAGGGTACTCTCCAAAAGATACACGATCCTTTTCATATCCATATGGACGATGAACGGTTGGTAAGATTCCACAACGTAGAGTCTGATTTGCTGGCTTATACTGAAAAGAGCAACAAAGAAACCTTTTTTTAATGAAAAAAAAATAATTTTTTAAATTAGATATACAAGTGGTGCTTAAACTTTTTACTTACGTCTACTTGGGTGTCGTAAGTTTCATAATAAGGAGGTGGAGAATAAGAATAACTAGGTTGGTAAGACGGTGGGGTATAAGCAGGGGGACTGTAAGCAGGTGGAGAATAGGCTGGTGGACTATACGAGGGAGGAGTATAAGACGGTGGAGAATACGAATAAGAGGGTGGAGTGTAACTCGGTGGTGAATAATATGCTGGTGGGGTGTAACTCGGTGGAGTATACGCTGGGGGAGAGTAAGAGTACGGTGGGTTATAAGCTGGTGGATTGTATGAGGGAGTTGCAACTCCATAATAACTATCTACACCCAGAACTATCCCGGGTAGACACACGGACACCAATTGCACTACGATTAACACCTTCATCTTGACGGATCTAAGATAAACAGAAAAAAATATATCAGATTTAAAAAAGATGTTCCTAATGAGCTGAATTTTTTTCCCGTCAAATTGTACTCACTCAGCACCACAAGCACCAACAAGTTTCTGACAGTTATCAAGGACACTCTTGTACTTACCAATTGTATAGCTTGGTTCCGGATCCAAAATGTGTCTAGCAGAGTTTACTGGTAATCCACCCATATTTATAATGTTGGTCAAAATGACCCTGAGATAATATTCTTACAACGTGCCGAGTTACTGACCCTGATTCCCTACTCATTGGACATGGCTACATACGTGTGCATTATAGATATACATTTAACAAATTGACTTGAAACTATTAGAATCAATGGCAAAGAACGTGCAGGCAGTGTGCTGCAGCAGAGAAATGGAAATGTGTATCGTCTACAGAGATAATAATAATAATTGTAGGTATAAAGAAATAAAAGTACAGGGGGATGCTAAAAAGTATGGTGATATGCCAGGTACACACACGAATGACAAATTTACAAATTCACAGTTTTCATTTAAATGAAGCGATTCAGACTTTACAGTTTACTATCAATTGAATAAAAATAAGCAAATCACAACGACTCTTTCTTTTCGTTCTAATGAGATTGGCCATTTTCAGACCCCTGAGAAATCATTTGAATCCAGTTGTGACGATTGATTTGTACCCCTTCAAGTAATGGCAGCAGTTTTGGGGAAAGTTTGGCAAACACCTACAAGAAAAAAAAGTTATAACGATAATATCAATAAAACACAATCAATACTATCCTTGTATTGTCAACAGCATGTAAAACAACAGAAGCAAAATTCCTTATCTTACCTCGTATACTGGGGCGCATATCGAATCAATGAAGGCAACTTGCATAGCAGGTAACTGGTCCTTTTTTTCACGATTCATCATGTCCTAAAAAGTGAGTACAGCATGTTTCAGCTCTTCAATTATACCAAATTTCCTCCTAGCCCGACAACATCTACAACTGCAAATATCCGTACATGACTTACAATAGGTACTATGTTAAGCGTCTGCTTCTCCAAGTCCCCTTGCTCAAAAAACTCGCTTGCTACCAGCTCAGCAATTCGTCTTTCCACATCCCATGGTTTTGTGATAGCTGCTAAGTCGCACGCAGTCATAAGCATACCTCTTAACAAGTCTCTGTGATCGTCTCGTGTCCAGTCGTACGATTCATTTTCGACAAGTTCCATGAATGCCCCTCTATTCCTAAAATTGACAAAGTAGTTACCTACTCATGTACATATGCTCATGATATTGCAATTTGATCTAATGTCTGCTGTATTTTTGTACACATATCTTGATGTGCTATATTTCAGATTGAAAACTTGAACTACCACAGTTAGTGTATATGCTCGTCTGTTAAACTCGTCTGAAGAACTCAACTTGACCAAAGGAGAGATGACTCGAGCAAATACAGCACTTGTTGTGCTAGAACATTGTAGATGCCCACACACAACATAGGAATTGCAGCTACTCAAGAGTCATATGTCAATCCGGTGTTTTAAGTGAGTTCGATTCAAACGAATTCAAAGCAGTATCAGAGCAAACACTTGTGTCTAGATGCAGATTAGTCATCATTTTTTCCACAAATAGTATTTTCATAATGTGCAAAGATGATACCATTTCTATCTCTCTCTCTCTTTCTATATTTATGTTGACTTACTTGAAGTAAACGGCGAGATCAGTCGCTATAATAGATTCCTCAATTACTCTAATCACACGGGAATATTCATCAGAGGATAAGTGACTAAGGATTTGATTACCCTGAAAGAAACGTACCATGTCCACGTATATAGTTTATTGCATTTTCAAGTGCACACACGTGCGTTCTCATTCCACTGAAGTGCAATGCACCTCTTCTTCAAATCATATCATTTCTGACGACTGACATTGACGTACCTGACTATTAAGAATCATGAGAGCCTGGTCAAAATGATGACGTTCCATGGTGGATGTAGAATACAGCTGTGCCAAAGCCGAAGACGCTCTGTGGAAGAGTACAAGCGACAGTGTATTTTATTATTATATTCTGATTATCACCCGTTCTGCGTGCCCATTAGAATAAATTTTGTGGAGTGGCAGTTGGCACCCAAGAGTATATAGGCATTTTGTGGCTAACAAGACAGCAACGATGATGGATGACTTACTTTATCTGAAAGGAATTATTCGTGCCACGGTGATCCAAGTCGTGTGAAAGACAAGCTATGAGAAGACCGAGGCATTCCATGTCCCCTAACACTTGCCACCATTTTGTAGCCTACACATACATACATGTACAACAATTGAGCAAATACTCATGCACTATACTTTATGGGAACTTTTTCACCGAAACTGATAATCAGTACATAATTACATATTAGAAAGGTAAAATGAGCAAAAAAATTACCGTTAGCACTGCAAACATCATTTGTGAGACATTGAAGGAGTGACGCCAGTTGTGATACAAAACTTTCCGGTAATTCTTTTTGACAGAGAGCAGCCATCGACATAGAACATCGTATTCTATATTGAACCGTTTTACCAAATCTAGATCCAAGAACATCCGCAAGCAAGCCTTAAGCAAAACAAGAACAAGATATTTTATAAACTTTTCCATCTTCATCTTGTAGCATCTCATCAAAAAATCATTTGGAAACAGAAAGAGCAAAAAAAAAATTTCCTCTATCGAAACGGAACCAAGAATAAAAGAGTTTTTACTTTGTAGGTATCTTCATCCGTCATTGCTTCATCATCGAAGTCGAATGAATGGAGGCGATAGTGTTGAGCGGATGGAATGATGGCAGCCTAAAGGGAAATTTTCAGCACGACAACAAAGACAAGCTTCTTTACTGAATTTCTTGGGGCATTGAAAAAAGTTGAACGTGTAGCAGAAAAGCAGTGGAATAAAAGAGCCAAAAAAGTATACTTACACTCAGCGATACAGCCTCTTCCAAAGGCGCTGTGGCGTGGTAACTCAGAACTTCCAACGTGACTCGCTGTTTCGCCATTGCCGTTATTGCTTTCTCGTACCTTTTCATCAACAAATGTTCAAAGTGGATGCGGACAAAGGCGATGATGAAAATGAAAGTCAACAAATTCCAAACATTCATCTTTGCGTTTAATGCGTACATCCATGAAGAATAAATGTAGTAATATTTTAAAAATTGTGTATTCATGCGTATGGAATGCAAAGAAAATTACATCCGAGTGTTGTGAATTCCCATTCCACAAAATATTGCGAATGCTTCTACAAAGTTCTCGTCACTTGTGGAAAATGGCAAACCATCAAACTTATTGATAAGCTTCATGAATGAGACACGTACCGTACATAAAAACGAAAAAAACACAGGCTTGCATTTAGTCAACATCAGGTCGAATGATTTTGAACGCACTACTTCTACTACTACTGCACTCCTCGAGAATGAAAAAGACATACAAAAAACCACAACCATGCGCTAGTAAATACATATATGTAATATACCTGAATGACACCAATAATCTTCCCATCAGAGTTTTTTATGGGCATACACAAAATATTTTTATGGTAAAAATCAGAGCCGGCATCAACTGAAGGATCAAATCTCGGGTCTTCGTAAACACTGCTGATATTAACTGTCTGGAAAACAGCACAACATAAAGAACAGCTTTATCACTACAAGTTCATATTTTCATATCCTCATCATCTTTATCACTAAATACGAACACATTAAAAAGAAAACCAAGATGAAGATAAATACCCCCACCGCCACTTTTCTTGAAAAGCGTGCATGGAGCACATAATGTACAATGGTGATAGGTATTAAGAGCTCATAATTATTAGTCTCTGTCTATATATAGGCCTTTCTACTAAACCTTTATATACTACCACCACCGTCATCATCATCTTTGCCATTGTCAAGTAGTTCATAATAGTCATAATAATAATGAAATCCATTTGGGAAAAGTGTCTTCATGTAATGGTGTCTTTTAGAAACGTATTCCGTATTCGCACAAGGAAAAGAGAGAAATTGCTAGGAAAAAAGTGCAATAATGTAATATCTGCAACAATAATAATAATAATATGATGAACAAAAACCGTGTTCTTTTTTTACAAAGCACCCTCCCCAAAGGTTCAACTTATTTGCCATCTCTGCACTTATCTCATCATTACCATTACACGAACGCCTTTATTCCTGGTTCAGAGACATATAACAATGATGGCCAGCATTTCATGAATCAACAGAGCAAGCGAGGCAGGGAAAGAGAAAGTATATAATAATAAAAAGCGTAATAATTTTCGCTCGTCTTTTCAACTTTCTCTCTCTCTCTCTCTCTCTGTTTGTTCTCGTTTACCTGGGCTCTTTGGCACTGCATCAGGGATAGCGTATGCGTTAGTATCCTGTATACCATATGCTCAATCGTACTTTGTTCCTCAAATAACATTCTCGCCAGGTCAAGAAGAACCTGTGTGTAATGAAGAGAAAATAAAACAACAGGGCACATAATAAGTATTGTTGCTTTGTTATTATTATTATTATTAGAATAATTTGCGTCATATGCTCAGTCGCTTGCTTTGCAGTTTCTCCGCCTCACTGACTCAATCATAATAAAGGTTAATAAAATCATCGATCATTTCGGAAAGGGATCGCTAGTAATAAGCGTACTGTCACACAATATTTGTTAGTATATTGTCATTTCTAAAAATTTGGCTGCGCTGCAAAACAACTTTGTAGTGTAGTACAACTCGTATTCATTTATGCATTTGTTCTGTTATCTAGTCACTTTGTATTTGTTTGCAATGTGTGGGCTGAAGCGATATGTAAACACATGCTTCTAATAATGCAACGTGAGTACATACCTACTACTTGCTGCCTTGTCGCCAAAAGACCAAGATGTCGGGATATTATTATGGAGAAAAGCAATTTTCCTGGTGTTTCATTGTGTGTGTATGTGTTTATATACGTGCCCAATATATAATTTTTTTTACCTGATTCCTTTTGTTTTCTAGTTGACTCTGTTGATACAACTGCGCGTTTCCTAAACCAATGGCACAGAATTGCAGATAGTTTTGAAAAACGACTTCGTCCCGTTCCGTAAAAGCCAATCCATTACGTTTGTTTATAACCTTCAAAATGAGGGAAATAAAAGGAAACCTTGTTATGCTACGAGAGCTAATAAATTATTTTTTTTCGGGAAAATGAGAGCTCAAGCCTTAAAAATGTATATATCATCTCTACCGTATGAATGTAAGTGCATAAAACATATTAAATAGCTAATCCAAAATTGGTTGTTTGTGTCACGCACTCATACTCATAGTATTCCGTAACACTGAAGTACATGTGTACATATATGTATATGCACTATGTGCAGTGTTTTTTTATATCATATATTAATAGTATACCTGTGCCACTCCAAGACAATCCCCACGTTTATCTCTGATAGCCATACAGAGTAGAGATCTAGTTTTATATCCGGTTTTCGCATCTACTTCTTGATTGAATCTGTCATCCTGAAAAAATAGAATTTTTCAGAGAGCTATTTCAATTTCCAATTTCCTACATTCATTTTTTTTCTCTTCCATTCAAAATGTATGCGGGAAAATAATAGTAGCAGCAGGCAATATGGAGTAGGCAGGAAAATCGTTTTTTTTTCACTTTTATCGGAAGAATGGACAAAACCACTTAATGTATTTTTGCTTCCACATTTTGTCCTGAATATTCCCTAAAGGGAGTACCATTCACTTACTTGATAAGCGTCGGGAATATTTACAGTGACACCACTGTCAGCCACGTAACCTACTATTCCAGTACTCCAAGGAATTCTGATCTCTTCCTTCTTTTCCATATCTTCCAAGGTGCTTTGTGAGGAGACATCAAACAGGCTCGACACCAGAAACCGATTGCAACATCCCTTTTTTCCCTACACAAACAACAACAACAACCATAAAACCTATTATTGCATTGTCACTTTGACTTTCTTTGAGTTTGTTACAGCTGCAACTTGCAAACATCTTTCATTCGCCATTGCCATACTACTTAAGTGCTAATTAATTATGACTTAATATGCCTTCATGAGAGCGTATGAAAGAGTAAAAGCAAATAGAGAATTCTCTACATTATGTAGATCTCTATCTAAACACATAAATGTGATGAAGGCGAATGTCGGAAATGAAATGAGTAATGTCAAAGTTTATATAAATGCAAAAATACAAAATATACACACGTACACATATTCCAGTTTTGTTTTGTCTTGTTTGACGCTCTTTTTATCATCATGAATTAATTACGTAAATGGAGACCGAATAAAAGTTCGCTCTCGTCCAATTTGTAAAATGGCTTTTTTATGAATTTACTTTTTCTTCTTCTTCTCTCTCTCTCTTTCTCTAATTTATCACAGTAAAATCAATAATTAGAATTACTCACCTGAACAGTGAACAAAGACGCCCTGTCAGCAGAAACGAGGACTCCGACATGCTGGAGAATTTTCAGCGTCAGCACCCGTGTATCCAATTCATCACAAATATCTTTAGCTAGCTCGAACAAGAGCTCCCTTTCGTCCAATGACTAGTTACGTTTGTCAAGCAGGAAGAAGGTGGAAATAAAAAAAACAATATTAAAATAGCATCAGTCCTTCCTTTCCATTTACACAATAATGATAATAAATCCTGAGTTTTCCATTCGTTTTTTATTGCCTGCTTTGTGTTGCCTTGCATGCATGAACAAATATAGACAACAGATCCGGGTAACATGGCTTGTGACGGTGGAGGTTCCAATATGTGTGTAACATACTGACATGCGTCAATGACAGAGTGAAAGTGAGAGTGGACTACTTTTGTAAAAGGGTTGGCATAATAATGTTTAGGCATTCTAATTTAATAATGGTCAAAGAATAATGATCCAAATCGTATCTAATTCCGATAATCAGGCATCCTTCTTTTCTTTTACTACTGGGGATAAGGATAATCCGCTGACTATAGCCGAATGGGGAAATATATATTGGAATTGGCACCATTTTCCAGTTTGCATTGTTCCACATACTCCGACAGCGAGCAAATGCTGCGTTGTCATAAAATTGCCATTTTGTGAAATCCAAAACAGAACCCAGCAAAAAAATTTCTGAACAGTAAAACCTTTCAAGTGAAAACTACGTATGCATATATGTGTGTTAAGCTGGTATTATAAACATAAACCTGTACTGTACTTTTTTTGAGGTTTTTCACTTTCTCCTGCCAACGTAAGTTGACATAAAGTTGTAAGTTCAATAAAAAAGCACATACAAACATAAATGTGTTTTTACTCAACACGTACATATAATAGGCATACTTACTTCGTAAGAGCAAATCTATTTGTCATCATCATGATTACAAAACTATAAAACAAGACAATCGGAAAACGAACACAGAACATGTCGAAGAAAATAAAAGAAACTCGGCGACATACTTGCAATTCTTCTCGAGATTTTCTGTCTACAAGACTGCATCTGGTGCCCATAGGCGCTGGAGGACTCAGAAACGTGGGTGTTCCATCCAGAGTTGTTGTAACCATCGGCTTCACAAGACCTCCCTTCTCAAACTCTTGCGCGGATATTTTCCGAACTGGGGTGGTGGCACCAGAACTTCCTGTTGTGTTTCTTGATGAATTACTCTATCAGAAAAATATCAATCACTTTGTGACACTGCAAATTGCCTCGAGTGTAGGCTGCAGCAGGCAATTATCCTGATTACCGAACCTAGCTTGTACAGCTTATATAATGATAAAACCCCCTTTGTTCTCTGGAGATATTTGTGGTACACGCCACATACTTAAGCTGCTTCCACCCCAGCTAGTTTCGTATTCTTACCGAAACTTTACATGGTAGCATATAATACATCATTTTGTGGTGCACACACAAGAGATCTGTTGTGAGCACTTCTACTACTGCCTCATGGATTAAATAAATCATGAAGTGACAGAACCGTTCTAAGCTACATTGGCAGACGTATAACAATAAAGTACGTTTTAAACCGCACAATAAAAACCCAATTGCTTACTGCTTTAGTTAGACAAACAGGCATAATATGCATACATACACATGCATCATCAATATGTACTTGAATTGTATACATAATCATAACAATCTTCCTTGCATGTACATACGTACGTAGTTTGAACCTACACATTAAGTCCGGATAAAACAATAGTTTGACTAAGGATTTAATACATGGATTAAAGAGAAGTGCTGCATCCCGGTGACGGTGATATATGGTATATAGCATAAACTTTAAAAGGATTTAACATACTTGTTGTTGTTGTTGTACTAGCTGTTGCTGTTGCGATGAAGCAATTTCACCAGAGCTGGAGGAAGTATGAACGACGGTCACTGTGGAGGCTGCTATTGTCCCTGTAGCAGCCACCAATGTTGTGACAACTCCTCCATTCCCCGACGGTCCAATGCCCGGCGGCTGACTTATAGAATGGGCTACTAGCCAACTATCCACCAAGGAGCGGGTTGCCTTCCTGTAATAAAATGCATTATATAAAAAATAGAGGTGGTATTTGATGATGAGGGAGGATTAAAATATATATCTATTTACTTTCTCTTATGAAACCAACAAGAATGAGGGGACAGGAAGGTGAATTAATTTCATTTACTTATGCATATTAAAATAGGTCGCCGTGTTGAGTAAGCGTATGTACAGACTACAAAATGGTCGAGTTTCTGTCTCATTCTGACTTGATTGATAGGAAAACGTTATGCGCCTTCTTTCTAATGCGACTACCGGAGTTAGTCAAAGTAAGTCATGAATTAGAATGAGGGAGAAGAGCAATGTATTAGATAGCCCCAGTGGCAAAACTAAATAATATTTTTGGAGCTTTGATAAATGATTTCAAGACTCCAAGGCAGAGAAATAATTTATTGAAGAAGACATGACATGACGGTGACATGTGAATTTGGTAACTGATAATAAAGAGGAAATAATGAGAAGCGTTATAAGAAATAGCTAGCGCACGTTCTCCTGCCTGTCATGCAACATCCATTCCGGTTGCATTACCACGAACTAGTCTAGTGATAGCATCCAATCTACATAATATTAATAATAATGAAAACGACTAAATTGGAAAGCACAGGAAGGTAGCAGCAATGTAATAATAAAATAAATCTACAAAAAAATGATGAAAAGTGAAAATTGACAATACAAACCTGATGAAATAGTCATTGGCAAAATCAGGATGCTCATCCAGCCATGCTTCAATTCTGGCACTTTCAGCATCATATTTCACATCTACATTCTCACTTCCACTTCTCAACTCCTCCATGTCCCTTACAGGCAACCCTGGAAAAGCAAAATATTAAATTAAATCAAATATTCATCAAATTTATTGAATTGGCAAATGACATGTATGTACGATTCTATGAACACACGAGCTAAACAAATTGACAGTGGAATACAAGTAAACAACAAAAACCAGAGTACAACTTGTTCACAAAATACTTTCACCCAGTCAGCCCTGTACTTAAAAAGTCAGCGTGCCGAACTGGAAGATTTATAAGATTTTTCATGTTGCTGTCATCAAAGAGATTTGTGCGATTCTTGACATTTAATATTTAGCCAACTGCCTGCAATAATAGTGTTGGTTGACAAGTTGACAGGAGAATATTATATGTAAATCAAAAAGATACATGCACAAGCACAAACGACTTATAACACACCACGTTTTTTTACCAGTACAGCACCCGATGATGAAATATAGACACTTTCACAGTTGCTCTGCTCCTTCCGTTCCTTCTTTTCCACGGGGCTATAATATATCGGTTCCCTGGTTTTTTTTTGCCTTTTAGCCACAAGCTCAAGTATCATTTAGTCAAGTCAGACTTCTCACTTTACTACTACGACCAAGAGCACCAGCCCATTCAGCCTGTGCGCTTACTACCTCCACAACAGGACTCAAAACAGTAACTGCTGCATTTCAAAGGAGTTGGACTAAAAGTCACTGCACCTTCTGCTTCCTCCGTCCGACTCCTGCCTTCAAAAAACTTAGAAGTAACGTCTTTTGCTGCTCAGCAGTTACCCGTTACTGTTTTGATACAGACTGGCTCCGACTGTGTGTACGATTTCCATTTCCACAATGATGATCGTTGTACTCTGTCTGATAGTTCCTCAAGCAAATAGCTACTTCTCTCCTGTTACTACTTACTACAACGACTACCACCACCACCACCACTGTGACATTTGCACAGCTCGCCCCAAAGCAATACTTACTTAGATAGCAGCAGCAGTTACAATAACACATTGGCTAATGTTAGTAACAACGGAAAGTAGTATGCTCACAAGATGATGATTGCCATGATGTTGATGCTCCATATGAAATACTTGCTCACTGCCAGCCAACTGCCAACAAAGGTTCCATTTCTTTTTCCGTTATTTTACTTTACTGAACGCTCCTACCATTTTCCAAGTACTAAATATATCACGACACGACTGCTACTGCTGGAAATGGAACAGTCTTTTTATTTCAGCTTTACATGAATTCACATGAGCGAGCAGAGAGTAGAAAGAGAGAGAAAAAAGACCTTCCGCCTGTATTATATTCAATGATACAAAAAAACAAAACGGGATAATATGTGTGAGCTTGCTGCTTTTTATTAAGCCTGCCCGCATATGAGGAGTAGTGAGTGGAAGCCGTATCTTCACTCGAACGTGAAAGTGTTTCACTTCACTCTTCGTCTATTTCTTCTGCTTTAATACGTCCCATAAATGTAGCAATGTGCTCGCTCACCAAAAAACAAAACACAAACCAAGCCCAACAAACAACAACGCAAGAACCGGGACATGTACAGATAGATAGATAGAAGAACAAATTTTATGCGAAAGAAAACGTTGCCCCACAGGCTAAACTCGCACACACACACAAACACACACACGTCGTCTTCCACAAAAAGGACTTTTTTCCACATGTACGCAATAATATGCGATATTGAATGAAGGAGGAAACAGTTCTTTCACTGTTGTCATTTTTATACATTTTTTTTCTTAGACTCTCGTCGTCGCTTGTTCCTTCTTGTCTCAGCAAGATATGCCCCATTATTATTAAAAGCAGCTGCTTATCTGTTAGTGGCTAGTACAGACTACCTACATACGTTTCTGTTGAGTTGAAACTTTGCTTGGCATTTTCTCTCATGATGAAGATCATCATAGCAGTAAAAAAAACTGTTTAGATTTTCGTCGTAACATTTTCCTACTATATATTTTTGTGTGTATGTTCGTGCAATAATAATAATAATGACTATAAAGTATAAAAACTATGCCGAGAGTGGAACATGAAGAAGAAGACGAAGACAAGCAAAACCTAAGCTGTCAGACGGGCATAAAAGGAGTTCTACTTAGAACTCGATAATGATACACATAGGTTGGTTGAACCTACAAAATATTGCTCTAAAATGCTACACACCCGCGATATAACATTAGACATTACCATATGTTTTTTTAGCGTTTTTATGTAATCTGTTAACTAAACACCACATCACCACATTAAGGAGATCTCCATAAAAAATCTCACATATGATGATGATAAAGGTACATAAAAACCAAAAAGCAACCCATCATCATCGCCACGTATTTACTTTAGTACATGAATGACATCCTCCATTTCAGGCTTTTCATTTCAACTTGATTGCGTTCAAGTTGCACTGCATCCAGGCATAGGAAGACCATTTTTTATTATAGCATGCTTTTGTAATATTGCCTTATCCCAAATTTTTTATTATAGCATGCTTTTGTAATATTGCCTTATCCCAAATTTTTATTATTATATTTAGATGTATATATGATGGTGCTTCTCTTTACTGACAACGATGCCGATGATGACAAGAGAGTTTACATACTAAATTAAGGTAAATTTTCACACGAAAGGTCGTGACAGTTGGAACTGTTCACGTAAAACACTATCTCGTAAAAATAATAAACCATGTAAAACTTTATTTTTATGACGATCCCACACATAACCATCAAATTCTTCTCAATAGTATTACCACAGGACTCACAGATATTATATTCGTATCATCATTCTCCCATTTATTTCCCAGCATGAAACTATATAGAAAATGCACAATGTGAAAAATAAAATTTATGTGATGCATTACAGCGCATTTATTTGTATGTCTTGAAACAAGTGAGTTGAAAACAGGGAGGAAATGAGTTCCATTCCAGTACTGTTCAAGTGGATACACAAAATGAGTGACAGTGTCATTCAAATTTAACGACCTGTTTCACAGTTTTCAAAACAAATTGCGTATTTGTTCAGTAGCTATCTGCCTCCAGTAATTTTGGATTTTATTCATTTTGACTGTGATTCCTTTCTATACATTAATGCTCTAGCAAAAAAAGGAAATCCAATGTATGTGGGAATTACACTCTGTGTAGCAGCAGGAAAAACATGGTGGGTAGTTCTCAAGCTTTCCCAGAAATATTATTTGCAAAAGGAAACTCTGTTCGTATGTTTTAAAAAAGGAAATGAAAAAGCTCTATACAAAACTCACGACGAACAATAGCAACAATATAAAAACGTAACATGGGAGAAATTTTCGTCGGGTTAAAAAGATAACGCTATATAGCACTACCAAAGAATAAGAAGAATAAAGCATGTAAATTTGAGAGAAAAAAAAATTCAAGATTTCTTTTGCCTAAAGTCGTTTCTTCACAGCTTCTTGTGTCATACTGCCAAGTGTAGACAGAACAAAAGACAAAGAAATTTTTAACAAAATGAAAGTCCATGTATGTACATACATGTAGTAGAATGAAAGCAGGCATTTAATATGGAATACATATATTTTTCTTCTCTCTCGGTTTTTACTAGTATATAGAACAACTAAGCACAATAAGTTGACAAAATTTTACATACAGTCCGTTTGTCTTGATTATCACAAGTGAAAGAAAGTTTAAATGTGTACCCCTCCGTTTACTTTTGTGATGTCAGAAGTACCATTTCAGCCAAGAGCTATTACGCTTACTGCAAAATACAAGTGTGCATAGTGCATGCATACCGTACGGGTAATAACGAATTATTTATTTATGAAATACTAGAATAAGAAGAAGTGCTTTCAAAACCTCATCATTTTCCGCTGGATTGAAAGTTACATTGTACATTGTTCATATATGCATATGTATATCAGGTGGGAAATTTGAAAATTGCGTTTCACAGTCAGGCGTCTTGGAGGAACATCAAACAGTAAACCACGACGATGTCAAGTTATGTCCCGTTGTGCCAGCAGTTTCGGTACAGTATACTTTTTTTGTTCGACATTTCGGGGAAGCTTCTACACGAAAAAGCGTACATCAATAGAATGTATAACGAAAGAAAATTTGTTTCGACTGTAGTACAAAAACATAGTTTCAAACAGAGTATTCTAAACTAATTCGGCCCAGCTTCTATTTTGCGCGTATCACGTACTGAATCTGTTACGACTGTAGTACAAACAAATAGTTTCAAACAGACTATTCTGAAATAGTTCGGCCCACCTTCTATTTTGCGCGTATCATGTATAGAATGTGTTTCATGCTGCCCACCATACAGATGAAGGCGCGCAAGACACTTGCATTCAACCAACCATTTCTTTGATTCTACATCCTGTCAGCTTATTTTTGTACTGAAAAATTCACATTAAAAGGCACTTTTGAAATTGAAAACATGGCTATAAAATT
>JAHZMT010000326.1:0-25106 GCA_027743785.1 Sinhomidia bicolor
AATAATAATGACAATTCAACAAACAACCATGACATGTTGAATTGAAAAACTGCAAACTTTATGATGACGCCTGTCAAAGATGACATATGGGATGCATATGATAACTATATGTATGTATAGTGTAGGTATATATACCTATCTATATGCAAATATCAGTTTTAAAAAATAAATAAACTCATAATATTATTTTTAAAGTTATAACTGCATTATTGTGTACTCACTCACTCACTCGTTTGCAGCAACAGCAACAACAACAGTTCTACTACCCGCTTTTTTTCTGGTGTGCTACAACTTGCATTTCCCTGTCTTTATAGCAGGCAAATGATGGGTTCAAAAAGCAGTTTTCATATTTAATAAATATTATTACATGGTACATGCAATTGAAAAAAAACTTTTATATGCCTGTACTATGGTATTAGGATGATGTCGTGTATTGACAATAACATGAATTACGCACAGCCGACCGGGGAACGAGCTCTACAGTTTTTGCTGTCTACCTGTGTGAAGGTTGTAAGTTCTTGAGTAAAGTCAGATCCGTGAGTCAGAAAACTAGTTTTCTTCTTGTCTATCTTGGCAATAACCAATGTAGGTAACCACTACCATCTCCCATCAACAGCAAACTACCACGCGATGTAAATATAATAATAATAGCGTAGTGGTGGTATACTATATATACTGTCAGCTTTTAAAAAATTATATACGTAAGCAGCGTATTATAAAAAACAAGCATAATAATATATCACCTATGACCTTTTGCACAAAATGAGAGGTAAAAAACTGTGCTTTTGTTTCTCAGATTTGCAGCTTCCTGTATTAACATTCTTGTTGAATGACATGCTTCATCGACATCTTGTGCAGGTTTTTAAGTGCAGTAGTTGTACTTGTAGTAGTTGCGTACAAGAGTAATGTAGTAGCAGCAGCAACAACAATTCAGTATAGGTATATCTAGTACTTTCGCACATGCATATATACACATTCATACATACATACGTACATATATTCATTTTCCTTTGACATGATTCAGCCTTTATATTCTCCTGCTAAAGTTCAATATTTGGAGTACGGCTATTTTTTTCCTTATCCTATCGCTCTCATTTCTTCGTGCCTGTTCTACTATGACAAAACTATAATATTCAACAACCAGCCCCTTTACGGCAAAACAACTTTGTTCAGAACGGATCCAATTATTACTAGCAGCATCCGCAAAGATTACTATCTTTTGTGTTTCCTTACATGCCTGTTCACCTATTCAGCATGCATGTTTCATATAAATGTACATATGTAGCAACCTTCAAGAAAATTCACATTAGTATTTGTCAGTATTATTATTATTATTTTGAATTGTTGTCGTTAAAAAGCCCGACATCGAATGTCCGTGCGTTAGTATGCTAAATAGTAGAAAAAAAGTAGAATTAATCTAAATTTGCATTTCACACGGGTAATGTGGGACCCATTGATAAAAAAAATCAACTATAGCGTGTTTTTTTGCACAAAAGTACAAGGTTGTACTTCTAATGTGGTAGTGATTCTAGGAGAGTAGGAGCAAGCAGACTGCCTGATAACAGTAATAATTGTAATTATGCAAAGGAGTAAACTCTATCATAATAATCTTCGATGAACCGGCAAAATATTCTATCAAGACTATTTTACAGACATGAGTAGTAGGCAGGTGCATTGCTGAGGGTGACTATTTGATCTACTAGCATACCTACACCAAAATACAAAAACTTGGTCATCGGGAGTTTCTTTTTTAGCCAAACATGCAACAAGATGTATATAAGTCAAATCAAACGCATTGCATGCACATGCAACCAACCTACAACAGCGATTAATTACAATATTCTTATTTTCCATTATGAAAAATTTATCAGAAAATTGAGTCGAATCACGTAGTATGCATCATGCAATTATTGCAGTCTCTCGTTTTTCACCGGTCTCAAAACATCATCATCCGCCACCCGAGATTAAAATGCAACATCCATTCTAGCACCAACCACCACCACAACCAACTAACTATCAAAGTTATTAAACGGTTCAGTACTTAAGACACTTCAAAGAGACGCTACGTATAAACATGATAAATTTAATATACCCTGAATGAAATCCTGAGTAGTGGTACGTTTAACTGTCAGATAAAGTAGCATGCTATTAAAAACTACTTTGCATACCAATCACACGCTAAGTAGCATTATATACAAAATATATTATATAGAACAAAAACATGCTTAACGAAGTAAAAAAAAATTGCGAATGATTTACTCCTCACGATCCAAGTAGAAGACCAGAGCACCAACGTTTTTTTTTTCATTTTATTTTTGGTGGCTTGTACAGACAGCTTTTTTTCTATGTGTGCCTATGCATACCTACCTCTACACCTTTCGGATGTGTACAAAAATTCGCATATAAAATATTTCCCTTTTTACCTAAAAGCAAAATAGTTGCAATTTAATGAAGCTATTAGTTTACACTGGTTTTAGATATAAATAAACACAATGTTGTACATAAAATCTGCATTTAGAAGAATGATTTATGAATACTGAAACTCAACCATGCAGTTAAAAGGCCTGAAAGTAATTGAGGCTATACATGCATATTATATTATACATCCATCCATCAAACATATAGGAAGTACACACTAATACATATCCCACCGGCATGTATTTAACAGCGTCAATTTATATTTATCCGTGACCACCAATTTATTTCTTAAAATGGTTGTACTCGCCGAAACACAATGCTATTAATGTTGAATTTGAAATTGATGATGAAAAAAAGAAGAAGAACGAAATTTGTCTATTTTTGCATACGCATACGCTTGTATGTATATGTAAAAATGTCTTAAAGAATGTAAAACAATATATCGTTATACATTTTTATAACATGAACCACAAAGTAAGTGAAGCTGAAAATTAGAGCTCCAGCTCTCTGTCAGTCAGACAGTAAGTCAGGAGTACAATGTCTGTCTGTGTTTGTTGTGTGTATGTATGCATGTATGTGGGCAAAAGCAAGAGCGCAAGTGTTCTCTTCTCACTACTACTGCACGCAAATGAGTTAGACAAATTATCATCCGAATGATACATTTTCTTTTTTTCTCCCTCTTTCTTTTGTTTATGCTTTCCATCCTGTGGCTATATTGCAGCAGTGGTCTATGCATCATGCTCTCCTGATTTTTATAGAGAATCTATTACTCTGCTTTATAGTCAATTCGCGATTTTTTATATATGTAAGCCACAAACAAGAACCATAAAAAGAGATGGTCCAGCTGTGAAATAATAATAAAAAAAGACACAACAATGAAGTTGCTCAATTATTGTTACCGTCGAATAACCACAGAGCCGCAGCAGATGCACACTTTTATCATCTGAAGAAGAATCTTGTTCTCGTTTATAACGCTGTATTCATCATAAAACATATTATAGCATAATGCTTTACTTCTCTCTGCACTGACTGAGCTCGTTTTTTCACTTGTTGTTGTAGATTTACTTTGCCGAATCCACGTTGAGTTATACGAAATGTGGAATTGTGTGATGACAAGGGAAGTCATGACCTTCCGTGAGTATGTGCTTTGTCTGCTGCTCGTCAACCAGAGAATTTCACCACATCTATATGATGATGATGATTGTGTGTAAAATATGTTTTTCACTTAATCGATTCAATAAATCATGGCAGAACCCAACAAGAATAAGAAGACTTGCAGCAACAAAGTCTGTCTGTCTCTCTGTATCATATCAAAAATGCATACATACATACATGAGGGGATGAAACTTGCTTTTAAGTTGCTGATAGCCATCTGAACAAAAAAATAAATGCTCACAACTTGGAGCCAAATACAATGCACAAATTTTTTTCTAAAGAATAAGAGCATTTTTTAAAGAAAGAACAAGAAGACTTCACACGACGACGCGACGGCGCGATATAAATATGCACATGCATTTTTTTACATGACAAATGTTTATAGAAATTTGCTAAATTGTAATTGTAACGTACAGCTCAGCAGTATAAGAATACTCTTTTTTATTTCGATTTGAGCAGGTATTGAAATGAGTGAACAAAATGAATAGCCAAAGTGCTGCAATGTATGTCTCCATTCATTCATCTTCACTGTAACAACAACAGTCTTATTCTTTTTGGTATAGTATCTCAATGCACCAGAAACGACAGTGGTAGTTAGGTGGAAAGAATAATATTCTAATGGTTCACTGTGAAACCACAATAGCACATCACCTAATTTTTCAAGCCACCTCCTCCAATGAATTCTCCTTTTTTATATACTTTTTCATATTAAAAACTTTTTTTTTGCAAAGTTGCTGCTGTTGTTGTGCTGTGGGCATATGATGATAATACATGCAAAAAGCAAAGTTTTTTCACCATTGCCAATCGACAATTGAAATGCGTCCATCGCAGCCCTAAAATTGGGACTTTGCGATAATGATTATTGCCACGCCGTGTATACTTGTGGTTTAAGCAAAATAGGACATGATCGCATGTACAACGAACTTGCTGGCAGTAAAAAAATCCTTGTCAAACATAACTCGGGTATAAATATACTACACTCGTACAAAATTACTTGTGTAGTACTTGGTTGTAAACATTTTTTGAACATCTTTAAAAAACCATGTATAATAATCATTCTACTACTCTCTCCATCTTTTTCTTTTATAGTAGATATTTGTTTTACACGTGTACATAATAATAATAATAAGATAATAAACATGATAATATTATGGTGCATTTTCCGATGGAAAAAGTCAAAAGTAGGCCTTGATCTGCGCTGCTGATGAGAATGGATGAGAAATGCATTTAAAAGTGCATGGCCAAACACTTAAAATTTATAATGGTTCTATTGTCATCGTCGTGAGTGCAGTAAATAGAGACCAATTGCTGCAACAAGTTGCAAATAAAATACTTTTCCTCTTTATGTCGATGTGCTTGTGTTGAATATAATACAATCAATATAACAAGTGAGGAAACAATGCACTTTTTTAAATAAATAAAAAAATTGCAGACGACTATAAATTCAAAATCGCTGTTTTTGTGGCTAGGAAGACCAACAATAAAAGTCGAGTCTCTCTTTCTTGTTGTAAGATTACGCAATGGAAATTAGATTCATTTTATTTTACCACTAGCAGCAGTCGTTGTTTACCATCTCCACACAGAGAAAATTACCGAAATAAAAATAGAAAATTATATCGTTACAAGTGGATGACTTGTGTTTGTACATTTTTAAATGAATTATTTGTGCGTTTTTGTTTACTCACTTACTACTACTACCATACATGCCTCGTATGGCCTGTTACTCATCTCAAGGCTGTGAAATAAATTTTTTCTTAATGTCTCTAAATATGACGACAACAATGACAGAATGAATGTGATGCACGACAAAGCAAGAAAAGCATCTTCATAATAGCAAACGTTATTATAATAACAACAAATGTTTGTACAAGAAGAAGAGACAGCGAAACAGCTCAAAATTTTGTAAACCAAAAAAGAAGACTCCTTTTCAACCGCTCATTTTTGTCTTTATCAACCGAGTTTCATTTTTAAACGATGAATGTTTCTTGAAATTCATGAAAATAATGACTAAACAGCATAAGTGAATTGTAGAACAGCGAGACTGATTTCTAAAAACCTACATTCCTCAATATTTTACGACCATTTTCACTTGCAGCCGTAGTGGTAATAGTAGTAGTATAAGTTTTAGTGTTATTATTATTACTTTGTGTTTGTGTCTACTGCGGTTCTATATATTATCCCTTATCCTCTTCCTTTTCATTTATCATCATCATTTCACAACAACAACAAACAAACAAAAATGTACCTACCTACCCGTCTGTATGTTTAAACCAGCCAGACATATTATGATGACAGGTAAAAGACATCTGTAGCAAGTGCCTGGGAAAGAATCTTTAGATTTGAAAATAATAATAGAATGATTTGATATCTTTATAGTGGTGGCAGTAGTGCCAGTGGTTGATGATGGTATTTATGGTGGTAAATAAAAAAAACTTTGACAAACTTTTACCAATGTCCCTTTCCTTAAAAGAAATGGGCGCTGTAGTAAACAATTTAAATGTCTCAATGCATACATGCATACCAACCAACCAGCTACCACATGGTACCCTAACTTTTGCTTACTGTTTTACCTGTAATTTTTTTTACCTGCTATTGCACTGACTGTGAGTGCACCATGAAAATTTAACAGGTGGTTGGCACGATAATATTGTTTTCCCTTAGAGAATTATTATCTCGGATTGCTATCGCGTCTTTTTTTTACTTTTCAATCTCTCTAAAATCTTTTAAATCTCTTTCGCTTATCGTTGCCAATTTATTTAAATACGCTGAATAACTTGTATAGATAAATGTGCGGATAGATTTGCATGCAATTGCGTTATAGTCATGGATGTTAGTATCTCTAGCCTAGCATCTCTTATATGTGCACTTCTCAAGTTGCCATTTAGTTGTAATAACAATAGATGTAAAAATAGCCCTTCCCTTTCGTGCCAAGCGGGATGAGATAGCATGTGCCGAAGAGCTAAAATGAATAATACTCTTCTTCTTCTTGCCTCTTATTTTTTTACCTTTCAAATTACTTTCAATGCGGAGCTTACATTTTATTTCCTTGTTTGTATCATTATTGGCTTACATTTTATTCCTTTATAAAGTAAAAGTTTGCAATTATTTGTGTGTGTGAAGGAAGAAGAACCAAACTTAACTCTTTTTCGTTCATGTTTTCTGTGTCACTAGGTGCGTTGAGCTCCTCTCAATTCCCAGTTTTCACCCTTTACGCCCAAAAAGTGTGTCTCAGCGGACATTGCGATCGAGCTTGGGATTACGAACGTGTGCCAGACTTTAAGATTAGAGCCAAAGGTCAAGAACTAACCAAAAAGCAAAGGAAAACTGGAAGTCGAACAGCTTGTATGGAGCTTTGCTTGTCTGAGAGAGACTTTGTGTGCAGGTAAGAATACCACCATTATATGGTTATTATTGACGTAATGCTTTACGATTATTGCTTGTATATATTGCCGCACTAACAAATGCATATACCTATTTCTACTCACATCATTGCAAATAATTATTATAAAACGATGATTTCACCGGCTGACTACACGAATTTTCAGCATTACCAAGAATTACAAGTCATAATGTACAATCACAACATTAAAAAACATCAACATATTTTTTTATCTAATCACATCATCATACTGACCTACATCTACCCACGTCAGCAGGCAAGGTCAAGTTTACTGGTTCCATCCATACAGCTTAATATTGTTCTTTATGCTAACTAAATAATAAAATATTATTTTGATGCATTTTTATTTACATTTTTTTACTTGAAAAGAATAGTACCTACGACGTCATTCATTTTTCCATTATTATCTTCCTATTACATGAAAAGCTCACCTTTGCCCTTTTGTCTGAAACTCAATTAGTGCTGATAATAACAACACACAAACAACAATGTTGCATACACGAAAATATTCAGGTCAGCATTCAAGTTTTTATTCTCTCTTCTTCTTCTTTGCCCTCGCTCATTTGAGAACAGAAGGTACAAGTAAAACAAATCTGCAATGATGGAGCAAATGTCAACAGCTCAACTACTTCTGTATCTCTCTCGCTTCTGACTGTCTGTCACACATGCACATTAGTGCATTGCACAGCATGAGGTTCGTGAGGCAACAGGTAAAAAAATATAATATGTTTCTCCTAAAGAACAACACAGACTCAAAAAAGGAAATAAACCCAACATGCATGCAAAATCGCCTTTTGGAGATTACGAAAAAGGTTGAGAGGATAAAAAGTCTTGATTTATATAGTCCACACGGCATGGCATTAGGTGAAAAAGAAAAATGTGTCATACAATAACACACCTTAGAGAAATGACAGTGACACTGACACTGACTGCGAGAGAAAAAAAAACAAGACGGCAAGTGAAGTGGTGGGGAGGAATATATATCTCTCTGTTTTATTTACTTTCTACGTCACAATGCCCGACACTTTTTTTGTGGTCTCGGTTCATTCTTTCTTCTTCTTCTTATATATACATGTCGTGATTTTCTTTTTCATTTGCACTATTCTTCCAATTACTACTACTGCAACACAGAGTTCAAATAATAATCTAGCAAAGCTGTGTGCATATATGTAGTAAGAAAAGAAATGAGAACTGATCCAGATAGAAAAGTAAGCGTTGATGGTGATAATAATAAGCGCAACAAGAAGATAATGAGGATGATGTTCTTGGTAGATTATAAAATGCAAAAAAAGTCAATTCAAATATTATTATAATGGAGTAGTAGAAGGAGAGAATGAAAGTACCGGTTTAATATATTAAATGTACATGCAGATTGTTGGCATAAGTTGTAGGTATACACACAGCCGATTTATTATATATAATTTTTTTCTATTTTTTCATTTGCATTTTTTGATCTTGTACTACGTAGCCTTATAGCCTCGTCACCCAGAATTGAAATGATAATGAGAAGAATGGAAGGAAAGACTCTTTCTTTCCCTTTCTTGTCTGTCATGCATGCAATAAAGGAAGTCTATTGTGCGTGGATGCACAGTATTTTTTTGTAAATTGTACAATATAAAAATGAAATAATAAGTTTAAAATGTCGCTACATTGAAAAGGTAGAGTTGACGGTGGTAGTGGTGGTGGTGATTTAGGGGAAGAAATGTTTGTTTGCTCAGGTTTACCTGACAAGCGGCTCAAAATAAGTAGGTATGATTTTTAATGAGCAACAAGCACATATGGATTAAGATAAGATGGATGACGTAGGTAGGTAGACACCAAAATGTTTGAAGGCTTATGTTTGTTCTTTAACAAAATCTGATCAACTTTTCTCACCCGTGTTAACATGACCGTAAATGGATCAAATTTTGGCATATATAATATTTCACATGCTCTGTGTGAGATATACTGTACAGCCCCATCCCTTCCCACCTTCAGTAAATTGCTACAGCTTTCTCATTACTGCATTACGTAGCAGCAATGTTTCACGTTGTTCTGGAATAACACCAGGGTTGGTCGACATCATCATCATTACGCTGATAATCATTGTTATCATCTCTCTGTAAATAGCAAGCACAGGCGCTGGCAGCACTAACAATTACAGTAATAATAGAGAATGTTGAAGAAAATCAATCAAAAAACAGGCTTTTGAAAGACCATTTCATCAGAACGCAAAAAATAATTTCATGTTTCAAATAATATGCCATTTTCTGCACACCTTGTATTCACTACCATTATTATAGTAGTCATATTCACACTTTCCACTCCACCGAAAAAAAATTGTACGTTCCTGGTACACAACATCCTGCTTTTGTCATGACCAGTCCATAAAGCTAGAGCAGTCAAGTCAAAAGAGTAATATTCTTATCACGGATGGACAATCTCTGCAAAAATAACAAGGATTACGTTTCTCTGTGATGTAAGTGTTGTTATATGTTTATCTTAATGGAATACTTCCCGTTACAACTGCCAATTGATTTGTTGAGGGCGATTTGATTCATCCAAAAGGTTGAATCTTTGCGAGCAAACATCACGAATCACTCCCAACCATCTACACAGCTGTAATAAATACTTTTTTCGGGGTAAAGCAAAACAAGTTCAAACAGAACGATAACGTTTAACACGGAATAAAATTTAGCAATAACATTTTGTTTGGTTTATAATAATAATACTCTCTATCATTCAATTACTAAATCCCTATTGATAACATTGACCCTACATGCATACGTAAAAAAATTAGAGTTTTTCTTTGATTGATTTTATCTTCCAATAATGAGCATAAGCAAGTAGGTATATACAAAGTATTGGCAAGTTATTTACAACTTGGGCATGTAGACTTGATGATATTTAGTAATTAGAATGAGAACATTAATTTTTATGAATACTACTACTGATACGCGGGTGTAAAGCAAATCATAAACAACAATGTTGTTGTTTAACGCTGATTTTTAAGTGTGAATTAAATTCATTACAAACTCCGAAAACTGTAAATGTTTCCTTGAGCCATTCCGCATTGAAAGGTCATATGTATAAAATATGAAGAGAGTCCAAGCCTGAATATAATTGGAGTGTACACAGTACACAAGGAAGGCATTAAAAATTTCAAAAGTAAAAAATAATAATCTACGCATTTATAAACTTATTAGAGTTCATAAAACAATTACAACTAGGCAGGTAGTAAACATAAGGGGCAAATTATGAGAAAAAAACGATGCTTTAGTTAACAGCAAACATAACTTTAATCGTTCTAAAAAAATAGCCGCAAGCTGAGCTGAATATTTACCCCGGTATGATATGGTGTCAGTGGTGGATGATTATGATAACAGGCGGATTTTTATTTTATCGGTACACTGGGTCTCATTCGGGTGTGCAGCAGAATATAAAAACATTAAGAAAAACCGGCAACAGCAACAACAAGGTCGGTCAATAGAAGAGATATATGTATACGTAATGGACATGACTCAAAGTTGAGTCATTTAAGAAATTGTTAGATAAAAACTTGTGTGCAGCAATCTAATGAACAGACGTAATCAATAGTGAAGAGGATGTAAAAAAGTGCAGTTAAAATATCAACGTAAAAATAGGTACGACAGTGTGTAATAATATACAATGAAATGAATCCACAAGTGACAAGTGACTTTCAATAGGTATAATTACCGTCAGTGTATATTTACGTATGAGATACTGCAGAAAAATAACACGGTTTTCAGGGTTGTTGCTTTTTCTTGTCTTTTATTAGCAGCACACTGCACTGTGCTATGCCTCAGGTAACATGCTGTACTTTTTCTATCATTTTAATTTAAAGTAGATATGACGAGATTGAACTAAATTGGCATCATTCCATTATTAACATAAAAATTCATTGCATCTGCATCCTCAAGTCGTCAAATGTCGCATCAAAAAATATTATTCGAAATAGTACTCATTTGAATTCCTGTTATGAAACATTTATTTATTCAGCCCGTAAAAAAAAGTTCAAATTTTACGCTTACTCAAGAGCACACGAGCTCACCTATTTCACAATGAATTACATTTGCATAATCAGATTTCGAGCTTAGCACCAACCAGGCAGGCTTTATTTCTTTAAATCCTTCTTCTTGTTAGTGTTATAGGGCACATATTTCCCTCTTTTTACCATATTATTGCAATAAATGTCATACCGTAATAAAGTCGAATAGACGAGCGAGAGGCTGCACTTGCCGACCTGTTTTTTGCGCTGCAGTTCCGTCCTTTCATGATTTGTTTGTGGCATGCAACAACAATGCAAAACCTTGCACATTGGATGAAGGTTTATAATAATAATAATAAAAAGGAACACAAGCTCAGCGAATCTTTTCTTGCAGTGCGTTGTGTCTACGTGATTACAGCACAAAGCACAATAATGCAAATTACTATCTACACTTGTAGCAGCAAGATGTTTTAATCTTGTAATACAATATATTTTAACAAATTAGCGATAACAATGTATGATGAGCACAGCATACGACAAATCCTACTTTTTTCAATGTGGGTTGTGTGAGAGAGTCATGTTAAGATTTTTGCTGATGATATCAACAAGGACTGATTTTATTGTAAAAATAGCAAAGAATTAACAAGATTGAAAGATGGCGACGATGAGACTTCCTGTCATGTCACAAAGCAGTAACAGAGTAAATAAGTACATTATGCACACACATACACACTCTGTACACATAATGTTCTACTTACTGCATCAAGCACAAAAAAATGCAACATGTGGTTACATGCAGGGAATCGACAGCATTATATTATTGTTGTATATTATCAGACGACTGATCTTTTCCCCTGCCTCTTTAGTCTGGTTGACATTGTTGGAAAGTATTATTTTTTTTGCTTCGTCGGTCAAATATATATATGTACATAAATATATACAAAAACTGTGTGTGGCTTTTTTTTCTGGGAAGGAAATACAGTATTAAAATGCCTTTAATGGTCAATTACTCAAAACAGTCCGTGAAATACTCTTGACTGCTTTTACCTGTCCATCACTAACTAATTCAGAGAATTTTCCTCTTGTTTGTGAGTAAGATAGGTGGAGATCAACTCAATTTTCACATTAACAACAAAACGCACTCATATTAGCATTGTTAGCAGCAGCGTCAACTGTACTCCTGACAAACTTAAGTAGCCGTGAAATTGAAAAAGTATTCAACAGTTGACATAACATACCTACTTGCTCTTTTCAAAGGGCGGCGGCAGCAGCAGCATCTAGTATCCTTATCGTGTGGGATAGCACCACCACACACATGCAATAAAATTGTATACCTACATTTGTAACTTTCAAATGAAAAAAAAATATCTCACAGGAATATTGTGCTTGCTAACATGATACAGTTCAATTGTTTAATAAAACATGCATGTGGTGAAAGATGGCTGAAGTAAACTTGTACGTCACGTCACGAAAATATTGTGACTTGCTTTGTTTCTCTCTGAGAATATTCTTGTCAATGAGAAGTCATGTCTGTGCTATTGAATGAATGAATGATTGTTACTTTTCACTTTGTACTATTTTTAGGCTTCAGGCGTTGGCTAAAATACTGCTCAACAAGTAAAGTTCCTTGTATTGGGCTTTAAGTAGGCATTGCATGGCATGAAAAGATGTAATGATATAATTGTACAAATAACCATGCTATTTATAAAGCTTGTTAATCACAACAAGTCAACTGGATACTTTTTTCGATGTGATTCTTTTCAGCAGCCTAGTCGTGAGATGACAAGGATCCGAGAATTGTATACTTTTTATTATTTGTTGGTTGGTTGGCCGGTATTCGCTAAATAGCGGGGATATACCTATACACTAAATAGACACATATTATTTAGTGCAACTTCTTTGGTTTCCTTCTGATTAAAAAAATAATCACTTTATAGAGGTCTCATCTTTTTTTTTACATAATGTGATGTGAGCCACTTTGTGATGCTCCTTTGTATGCGTTCACACAACAAAGACAAGCATGATTCTTGCTTACTTACTGATTCATATAATATTATATACATGACACGACGCTTTTTTGCATTAATAAATAACAAGCGACACCAGCGAAAAGACGACGCGATGACGAAGAAAGGAAACGGACCTTTGTAACTTGAGCCTTATTGTGCAAAAAAAGTGTCTGTGTCGGCGACATCATTTCGTGACGACCAATTCTAAACGATGCAGCTAGATTGATCCGGCGGTCCGTTATTTTCAACAAGATACTATTTCTCTCTGAATACGGTGATTATATGCCTTTTATATTTCATTATCATGCATCGGCAGTAAAAATGAATTTCATCATTAAATTTTTCCTCTGTGAATATTACAATTCAACAACAACGGTGTCACAAAAACCATGAGAAAATGTGTCTATAAATATACATACCTACAATACTACACTCTCTTCACTCACACACTTTTAAAATATTCGAATTATCATCATTCCTGATTAAAAAATTCCATTCATTAAATGGCAAAAATTTATTTTTAAAAATATTCATCTTTGGTTGCTGCTATTTGGTGTCTCCACTATAAACCATCTGTGTGTCCCACATTACAGAGTATAATTTAATTTGCTTTAGCAGCAACCGCACATTTTCATAACACTACTGCCCTACTCCCTCCCTTGATCCAGTTATAAGCACAGAGAAAAGAAGATGAACTTTTCTTTAATGAAATAAGCAAAGCATGTTTACTGAAAATCTTTAAAACTCTGATAAATCCCTGCCTGTTGTACGATTCAATCTCTCAACTTGTAGCAGAAAAACTACGCAGATGTTAGTTATGTAGCAGTAGTAGTAGTGTCTTATACAATAGCATGCATAGATTTAAAACAATTCAAATAATTCAAAATCACTCATTAAACAGCTATTGTATAATCGTTTGCAGAGTGAGAAAAAAAACATTGTGCAGGTGCACATTTATTTCTTTGATCGTGCATATCTTAAATTTTCTGGTAAAACACATATATAGTTTGATTCTGATTCAATCGAGAGAAAGAAAAAAAACTATTCAGCAGATCAGTTGCATTGCATCACTACAACAGGTGTACATACTTTGACTAGAAATAAATGAGTCTCTCTCTCTCTAAAATAAAATAAAATAAACTCTTCTTCAAGAATGTTCATATAACACACCTACCTAGTTAGACTTGGAATGTATCTTCTCATCTCATCTCATCTGTTTCTTTTTTAGAGACAGATAAAAAAATAATAATAAATACATTCTCGTTTCTCTCTTCTGCCCGCCTCACGAATAAGACACAAAACATCATTCGCAATCATAATAGAGAAAATAAGCATTTAATTATCGTACTTGTTGTACTTGACTAAAAGGAGAGGAGAGAGACGAGTAATTAGTTGGTATTATTCAAAGTATTAGATGCAAAAAAAACAAATCATTACATGTTTTTTTTACTAAAGGCATGTTATCATAAGGTACATGTTTTTAAACAGTCTCGTCGTCTCTGGCACACGCACTCCTTTCATTATTGTTCTTCAAGTCAATATAATAATGAGCAATGCGCTGTACTCTAAACACGGTATGAATGTTTCCTTTTTTATCAATGACAAATTATCACTGTTGTTTGTATCATGGCGAGTTCTTTTTTTGTACTTCTTTTTTTTCTGTCTACCAGACTGTCAATAACAAATTGGTAAAATGAACGAACGAATGCTTCTGTGTGGTGATTTACTTTATTTGAATTTCTTCCCTTGTTTTAACGGCGTCCACATCGAATAGATATACATTTTTTAATGAAGTACTACTGCAGTTATATTTTACCGGTATACTGCAAAAAAAGCAAATGCAAACTGTTCGATTCATTGACTTTTTCGTAGAAAATTAGCGAAACTGTACAAATCGATAAATACCATTACCATCATGCGGTGTCGTGAGCGAACGGAGAAATTGTCACAAATTTGCAACTGTCCATTACGTTGTACACATTCCAGTAGTACAAAACCGCAAAAAACTGATTTCGGCTATTTTTAAAAATATATTTTTAGACTTTAAAATTTTCTAAACCCCAAAAAAATCCACACAAGTTCAAATTAACACTACATATCAGAGAGAAAGTTTACATTTGCAGAATCGCATATAAACATATATTCTCAGCCTCATTATTACTACCGTGTTTAGAAGCGACAGAAGCATGTCTAATTTACAGGTAAAAATATAAAAACAGGAGGGCCAATGACACTTTTCATCATCGCAAAAATTCACAACGTGCATATAATATATATATACATACATACATATATACACAGTAGTGAAATACCACTTATAGCAATATATACAATCATCGTGTTCATCTTCATGTCACTCCTTTTTAAAATAGCTACACACATATTATTACACAATCTATTATTCAAAAGTTTTTAGCCACTACCATGGCTTGACTTGTCACACACAATAAGAGAAAGACAAAAAATATCATGTGTAACCAATCATACTTTACGTGAGATGCAGTTTATCATCTTACTTGTTCTTGCACATCCACACATGATAATACGCATCTCTCTCTCTCTCTCTCTTTCTTCGTCTGCTTCTTCTCAAGTGGAAAGGAACGGTTTCTCCGAGTAATATGCAATAAGGCAAACTAATCGTGTAAGGCTACTCTACACCACTACTATGTACTACTATTTTATTTTAAAAAAAAGTTAATGTGTGCTATTATTGGTATATTGTTAAGCCGTGAGTAGATTGTGTATAAGCAGAGTATGTGTGTGTGTGTGTGCATGCCTAAATAACAAGGAGAATTTACGAAACCTAATATTTAAAACGTCATACTAAAATACCAACGCTAACCAAATTTCTATTTCCTCCCGTCTGTGGCTTCCTGATTTGATTGTGGTTAAGAGAAAAAATGTACACGTCATCTCTTTTAGGCTTGCTTGCTGGCTTGCTATTATTATTATTATTGTTGTTGTAAAGTATGCTGCACGTTTTTCCTTTTAATTTTCACCTGTTTAATCTCAATTTCCTACATATATACATGTGTGTATTTTTTGTATGAACAAACAGATCTGCCAGCTACGACAAAGCAACGGGAGACTGCTCGTTGTCGGATATGGACAGAATGTCTATTGGAGCTTTGAACTCTCTTGAGGCTGAAAATGGTACAGACTACATGGAATCCAACTGTGTGAGCGATCCTACTAAACTTTGCGATTTCAAGCCTCTGGATGGAAAAATTCTCAAGACGGTTGATGCAGTGTACCAGGAAGTAGCTACAGAACAGGATTGCAAGTAAGTCTAGACGATAATCATAATAAAATATTAAATGAGGGGGAAGTTTACTCTTGTTATTTTTTAAATTAAATGAACGGTTTGTTGGGTACAAAAAGATTGACATATTTTTGAAAAGTATATTTGTAAAAAAATCTTTTTTAAATTATGGTCGAAATGGACCCTTTGTTCGTTGAATTTGAGAAAAAAACAAGGCACCAAGAGCAAAATTATAGATTTTTTGCAGCATTGAATTACCACATTTATTTCTTATTAAAGAAAGGCAATCAAAGCGAGGATAATGAGTGCACAGGAGAGTGCATCGAGGTAGGGTAGCAATGCACCGTTATTCGACAACTCAAAATTAGTAAATGCTGCTGCTGCTGCCAGAACCATGTTCTTACATGGTACTTTTTGAAATTGCGTATCAAGATCAGATTATAACGCCATCATCTTTACTTAAAAACAACAGATTTGCGTACAGGCGACTCGTGAATTCATTTTGAGAAGAAAAAAGAACACGCATATATAATAGTAAGAACATGGTACTTTTTGAAATTGCGTATCAAGATCAGATTATAACGCCATCATCTTTACTTAAAAACAACAGATTTGCGTACAGGCGACTCGTGAATTCATTTTGAGAAGAAAAAAAGAACACGCATATAATAAAAATTTCATGTGCATGTAAAATGTCTGTATGGATCTCAAAATGAAATTGTATGCGAGTGATCCTGCAAAATTTCGCAAATTTTGCCTGCAGCCACAAGTTTAGGTCAGTTGAATAAATGCCGAGCTTTTTGAGGTTTGGTCAGGTAAATTAGTAACCTTCAACACAAAGGTTAACACACGTGTGTGGTTTCGTTTCAAATATAATTTTCGTATAATCATAATAACAGTGTGCAGTCATGAAACTTGTGTCAGTGCACATTTTTTCCGTTTGATTAAAAATAATACAAGTGAAAGACAACACCTCAACATCGCAAATACTACTGCTTAAAGATGCATCTAAGTCTTGATTGATTAAATGACGAGTCAGTCCTCAGTGCTGCAGGTCAAGATTATTGAAATTATGTGCAAATACTGCAAAATTATGTGGTGGAATAAGCACGCCACCTCGGTAACTTCAAAATTTGCAAATTGCAATATTTTATATATCACATCTGCTACGTAAAAGGAAGTTCAATGCATCATACAGTAAAGTAGCATAAAATACATATTCATTAACATAACAAGATTGATAGAACTCTTAATAATTGTGCTTTCTTCCACTTTGCAAATTTAACAGAAATCTCTGCTTAAACACTGCATTCCGCTGTCAGTCATATGACTACAACGCCACAGGGGCTCAGGTTTGTCGGCTCAGTCACCACAACTCATTGACGCTAACTCAAATCCGCGAACCTTTCCTTGCCGTACCCGATGCATCTACCAAAGAGCTTTCCGCCTGTTACAATGTCAGTGTCGACTGCAGAGCTGGCGATATGGTGGCCACCGTGAGAACCTCAAAAATATTCCAAGGAAAGCTGTATGCCAAGGGTGCACCCAACAGTTGCGCATTGGACGTTCAAAATTCTCTTGAATTCGCATTGAGACTCCCCTACACCGACTTGGAATGTGGAGTACAACGAGAAGCAATGGGCAGATATTCGACAGAGGTAAAAAAATATATATTTAATTATCATTTATGATTGACCATGTTACACAAAAAATGAAAGAGTACAGTTTTTATTTTTTGAAAATCAGATTATTCAAAAAAATGTGCATCTTGCTGCAATACAATATTTACATAAAAAAGCATTGAACGATAAAAAGCTAAAACCAACGAACACGGTACCTGACGTCAAAACAAATTATGCATTTAATGCCTTCAAACAAGGTTTCGCAAACAAAATCCAAAACACACACTCTTTTTGACTGACTGAGAGTACCATCGTAAATAAAACGCGAGTTGTTTTGCATACACCCCTTTTCACTAAATATATAAGGTATGGAAGATCAATTCGATAGTGGTTCTGTTGAGTTGTGTGTGTGAAGCTGAGTGGTCGTCAGTCGTCTTCATACACGACGAAAAAAGAAAAAGTATATTGCAATTACATATGTATATATTAAATGTTTTGTATGTATGTACGTTTTTACTTTAATCCTGAATTTCTAGTCTTTCCCTACGTGATTCAAGTTGTAAATTTGAAACTATTTTACAGATAAATTTATTTTAATTTTTTTTTTCTCTCTCTCTCTGTTATCTCTCTACTTGCATCTGTTTACCTTTCACGATTTGTAGGTGTATGTGTATTTGTTGTACACACACGTTTGCTTATTATATAATGTTATGCAATGCATACAAAGTACCGGTTTCATCTTTTCATCAGCAGCACTATCTTTAAAAAAGCAAAAACTGTTCTTTTCTTTGCATCGTTAGCACTGACCAGGCGCAAACAATGCTAATCTATATAGCTTATTCAACAAGTTGTCATTGTTAAAAATGAAAGGTGTTTTTCTACATACAATTTACATTTTTATTTATATGCTCCCACTGAAACGGGGGAATGTTGCTACCTACCTATCTATTCAAGTTTTCGAGAATAAGCATTCAAATTATTTAATCAATGCAACTCGGCACATGTCATAATCAGGATCTTTCACGAAAGCCATAAATATAAAAGAGAGAAATAAACTAATGTATTTTTTCTCTCTATTTACGAATCCAGGTTATTCTTCAACATCACGACCAAATTGTTACTGCATCTGACATGGGCTTGTCAGTAGCGTGTCAGTACGATCTAACAAATAAATCCGTGTCCAATGAGGTTGACCTTGGAGTTTCGCCAGATCTCAAGCATTCTATCACCCAAGAGAGCATTGTTGACTCACCCAACGTGGCCATGCGAGTGACAGACCGACGCGGCGAATCAACTGGATCCGCACAGGTAGGCTCCCACTTTTCAAAGTCATATTTAGCGGTGGTGAATGTGGCAATGTGGCAAATAAAAAATGAAAATATTTGTCATCGTACAATTTTCTGTCGCCATATTTCTTTTTGACTAATGATACGGTCAAAATTCATTAGTTGCAATTTTACCATTTTGGAAATGGGGAAAAGAAACTGTACTAATCTTTCGGGATCTATGTTCCTTTTGCTAAATCGCATTTGCCCTGTAGTCGATGGAAGTGGACTATTCCAAGAAATCCCAAGTTTGGGCAGAAGGAAACGACGAATGCTGAACGCTACATTCGAAGAGTCACTTTCCAACGAGCTTGAAGATGTGCACAACCCATACACTTACACCATCAGTACATTCAGCGACAGACGATTTAGACGTGATTTGGGAGCAGAGCGAAATGAGGTATTGCCCCAGGAAGAAATGCTGTTGGTCAGATCAATTCACATTTCAGACCGATTTGGAGCTGACAAGAAGAGAGACAGGAAACTATCTCAAGATAATGGCGACTTTAATGACAATGACTACAAAAGACATCGTTCACAACAATCAAATTCGTTTGAAGACGATGAGGCGGAATCACCCTCCACAGAGAGCAGATCTCCAATTAACGAGCAAAGATCTTCAACTTGTATTAATTTATCCACAGTATTAGGAGCTGGTGCCGTTGTAGTAGGCGTTCAAATTGCCTTGCTTATTGTAGGTGCTATGCTATTCTTGAGAAAAAGGGATGCCAGTAAGAAGCTCCTTCCTCAGCAACAGCCAAGACCACAGCCCCAACAGACTATTTTTGTCAAAAGGTATTAGATATTTAAATGGTAAAATAGTTAACTAATAATAATAATTTAAAAATACAACATAAAATACTAGTTCATCGTCCTCAATTTATAAAATGAATACACTCTCCTCCCGCCCTGGTATAGAGAAATAATATAAATTATTATTACTACAACTATACTAATAATAATTCGATTCATTTTCTCGTCTTTTTTGTACAAAAGGTTTTTTTTCACTGTATAAAAATACTTTGCTGAATTTATTACAATGTTTGTCCCTGTAATAACAATTTTTAAAAGACTCAGTTTGTCGAGACTTGAGAGAAATCTATAAACAGAAGGACACAAACTATTAAAATACTACCTACGTACCTTTGTTCTTTAACTACCGAATAAACGAGCCGTTTTACTAAAAGAAATGATGATAATTAATCAACTGCGTATGGCGGCATGGCTGATTATGATTAATTGATCATCATAAGCGTGCATCGGCCAGACTCTTCTTGATATCTCATCTAATGTAGTGTTATTAATAATAATTACCTTATATACATATACCAAGTGTTACTCAATACGTCTACTAGGGTGTATTACTGTTTACTATTTAGTCTAGTAATTATTCTTTCCGCAACATGTGAAAATATTTAGGGACAGTGCAAAAACAGACTTCATATAACACTAGTAAACATTTTTTTACTAACACTACAATAACTGCTACAAGTACTTTTTATACCAATGTTTGCATTTGCACAACAACAATATACAACGTTTCAAGTTTATATACTTTATGACAGTTCCAAGTTTCAAACTTTACAAAACGACGAGAGGTTTTTTAGAAGAGGTCTATGTGATACATTCAGAGCATTGCTGTTCGTTTTTTATAGAGAAAGCAATATAATACAGTACCTATATAATTTATGTACCTTTTAAGTGACAGAAACAATACAAAGAAGATTGTGTGCCTGACTGACTGACAGTTTATTACCAATAGCATACTAGATTTTAGCAGTTAATACTTAATCAGCCTAAGAATTCTTCAAAAGCAGGATTTTCAGTGGAAAAACTATAGAATTACCGCATAATTTTTTGTTGGGTTTTGTACTGAATTGATTTTTAAAAATTAGAACGTAATCTACAATGAAAAAGGAAACAATGAAAATATTAATTTTATAAGCTACACCACTTTCACTGAAAAAAATAAGTTATTATTATTAATATTGAATAAGGATTACATTGCATTGCAGTGAAGAGGATAAATTTATGCTGTTAGCATTACCGTTATATTATTATTATTATTTTTAGAGTATTATTGCTATTTATTGTTTTGATTTAAATGAAAGTATAAGCCTCAAAAGCTGCCAAATAATACTGTAAATTGAGGATTTTTATTGAAATCCCATCGGTTTCTGACTCTTTATTTATCTCGAAGGGGTTCCTTTTTATACGGTAAAAGGTTGGGGGTATTTTTTTACTTATATAATTTTTGGGTGCAGTAGTCGTTCTAAGATTTTTCTATAAGGCAATAAGATAAAAAAATATTATATAAAAATGATGATTTGAAGAAAAAAACCATACACACAACATATTACACATTCATGAACAGAAATTAGAAATAGAACATTTTCTCTAGAAGAAAAGCATTCAAACTCATGTATAGTTACTTTAGTTTTTTGCCATGTTGCAAATCAAAAAATCCACATCAGTTCATTGTCTGGTATCGATATTATAATCATCGTATCATATTACATAATCAAGAGGAACAACCATGTTGAAAGTATTGTAGTAATAAGTTATATCCTAATATCATGATGATGAGTAAAAGAAGTAGCCAGCCAAACTACAACTGTAACTGTTATGTCGACCGTACTACCACTACACGCATGGAAAAAGCAATCCGACAAAGGAGCTCCATTGCCAATCTTGGTGTACCAACTAACCACCACTATGATGATCACGGTCATTTAGCTAGAAAGTGAAGCGGTAGAGATAACTTGGAAGAGAAAAATGCATTAGGCTCTTTCTCTCTCTCTCTCTCTCGCTCTTTTCTCTTTACTCAAAAAGTAATCAAAATAATGAACAAGTGATCCTGTTATGTTCTATATAATGAGTAACTATACAGAATCAACAACTGGTCCATCTACTTAGTCAGAGAGAGAGATTTGCCGAGATAAAAATCAAATCAATCCACAGGTCGTCTTCTTTTTCTTGATTACGATCATTTTCCTAATGAAAGTTATCTCTAAAATGTTTTTTTCTTTGCTAAAAGCTAACTAGAAGAATAGACCGATTTTTTAAATATACAGTTGTTGCATTCGAATTTTTGAGAACGTATGCAGTCATCATTATCCTCAAACAATGAAACACGACGACCTTTGCAATGAGTGAGGGTGATAGTTATGATATGACGAGTTCCACAGCAAAATTAACGCTCGAGATTTCGGAAGGTCGGGGATATAGGAAATGAAATCATGAGCGATAGCAAAAAGTCAACGACCCAACAACATGTGAAAGGCTACTCAAGTGGTAGTAATGCATTTTTCATTTTTTTGCAACGTCAATTTGAGTCGCCATTATCGTAAAAATCGGAAATATTTCTGGCTCCTATTTTTCTTATGCTACTATTACAATAATTCATGTTTGTTCATGCGTCTAACATGATATGGTGGATAAATTACATGGCTATACAAGTAACTATCATGATGATGATTGTGTTTGAAATGATGGCGAAGTTAGAAGCACTCACACTTTTTTTCCCAAAGTACCGATTCACAAACAACACATTTGTTTCTCTTCACTTAATCCAGCAGATTGAACTTTTACATACGTTATGTTACACAAACGTAATGCACAAAACATGAACGTCCAAAAAACCTACTTTTTACGCACCATTTTCACCAAAACTATCACTGATTTACGCTTTCAATCACCTTCATTTTTCAAAGCCAACAAGACACATTCTCAACTGTTACTACTTTTTTTGTTTCCCATCATTTGGCACAATGGACGCATTACTGTACACTTTTCTGCAATAATTTTTTTTATTTGTCAGAATTTTTTATACAAGACGAAAAAGGTGCCTTTTTAACTGTTACGCACATTTCAGTGAGAGATTCACATACAGACCACCCCACTATAAATATTTTATACGATACTTCTAGGATGCTTAATTTTCTCAAAACAAAACTTTAAGAAATGGGCAATGATCGCGATGACTTATTCAAACACATTTTACCAATACCAATAATTTACATCAATACACATTACACTGACACCTACACATGGAACAAGTTTAAGAAATTACAACAAAATGATTAATGCATTTCATGGGACATGACTTAACACTATGCAAACAAAGACACAAGAAATAATGAAATTTTTAGAGAAAGCTACATAGGTAACAAAAAAACCGAATATATACCAGTCCTACATGCGAATATCACGTTGACTAATGACAGATAATGTATGTACCTCTTTTTTATACTTGTGTTGTGGTGATATAAATACACACACAGCGTTTATGGCCATTTAGTATATTTGTTTTTATAGGTGTAACATTATTAGTTACACACATTCAGTTTTTGTACCTATGTATTGTAATCTTAACCTATCTAGTGTTTAGTTAGTACTAGCTATCAATGTCAGGTAATTTTATGGTATTTAAAATTCAGTTGTAAGTAAATAAATAGTGAGTTAATCGTTAACAGTAAGTTACATAAGTCTAATGTACAGCTATTGTTATATCATGTTGTTTTTATGTCTAGTGTTACTAATTTATTACTACTATTTATTGTTTATTTATTTATTTGAAATGAAAAAAAGGTTTGTCATGTATTTATGTATTGTGTGTGTATGTTTGTTCTGAAAGTATGAAACTCCGAACCGACCTAATTGTACGTGTACGTAAATAAATAAAATGATATTTGAAATAAATTCCGACCAAGTAAAGACATTATTTTTTGTTTGCACCTAAACTTTTTAAATGATGCCGAGACATTTTGATGGCATTGCTTCATCATAGGTAATTCATTATTACTAGCATCCAGCATCAACTTTATTTCTGTATAAAATGCTTTATAAAAGTTTTTTTAAAGTTAGCACTCTACCCCAAAATCATCTAATGACTTAATTAGACACCATATTTTTCATATGTTCAAGTTCATAAAAATTATTCAAGTTCATAACAGTGAATATTTACTACAGTCCTTTCACGTTTACACTAAAAAGCTTTCTTAAATTCTCTTATTACCCCATGAAGGCAGGAAAAGCATTACGTTATTGGCACTTGTGTAGCAAAGCAAAGCAAATCAAATTGAAAAATTTCCGTTATACGCTTAAGTTCAGCTTGTCTGATTGATACAAAAATTGCCTTAGGTAAATTATTTGTTGGTTAGCCTAGAACTAGCATATATTGTCTATAAATATTTTAATTTACCTTTTGCTTTGTCAACTGTCAACTTGTCACTTTCACAGTGAAAAAATTGCTACAAAGTAAATCAAGTACTTTTTTGGTAGGTTTACGGAAGAACTAAGCAGAGAAATACAACCATTTCAATAGGCTTGTAAGAAACGATCAATATCATCAGAAAAATGTTTACCGTGATAGACTTTACTGTTACTCATGTATGTTCCGCTTTTGGTATGTTTTTGTATACCAGCACCATATTTTAGAATAAAGTTGCTGAGCATTTTCTATAGTTCATTTCATTTTGAAAGGACATCATAATTAAAGTACAAAAGGATTTTTGATTGCATTCAATTATTAGATCAGTTAGATGGGATTCCCTTGTTATGCAAAGTGCAGACAATGACCACCTACAGCTTTCTCGTGATCTATCGTTCTACAACCTGCTGTTTTTTTCCAAAAAAAGAACCTGCTAGCAGCATTAAACTATGTATCCTTCTCGCTTCTTTCTCTCTCTCTCTCTCTACATTTTATATAAGATAGAAATTTGATATGATGTATTGACACACGAAACAAGAAGCTGGTTGGTAGATCAATTTCGATCAGGAAGCACGAGAATAAAACATACGAAATAAAAGTAAAATACATAGTAGCTGACAGGTTCAAGATACAAAGGTGAGCTGATAAATCCTAATTTAAAAATACTTTATTGAAAACGAGTTGTCTGATTATTAATATGCATTTTAACATTACA